>JANPWX010000019.1:84657-220642 GCA_024734555.1 Trochalopteron elliotii
GAGACAGACACCCTGAGCTGAGGTTATCCCCACTGTGGGATGAATAAAGATTCTCCTTTTTTCCTGCTGTTGTTGCTTCTCTCCTGTGGGCAAACCAGAACCCACAGGATGGGCAAGGTTCATTCAGCTACTGAGCCATGCCCCTTCTTGCCGTGGTGCCAGGGCTGACCAAGGCAAAGAGACACTGACACCGCGACACTTAATACTGCATATTGTGGTGGGCTACTCTTGCTTGGACACAAAGTGCTGACAAAAGCCACTGTATCACTCCCCATCCTGAAGTGGGCAGGGGAGAGAAAATATAGTGAAATGTTCATGGTTTGAGTAAGGGCAGGGAGAGATCACTCACCAGTTACTGTCAAACAGACTTGACTTGGGGAAATTATTGATTTTATTACCAAACAAGTCAGAGCGGGATAATGAGAAATAAATCCAAATCTTAGGAATAGCTTTCCCAACTCTTCTCTTCTTCCCAGTGTAACTTTATTTCCAGTTCTCTATCTCTTTCCCCAGCAGCACAGAGTGACAGAAATGGGGGCTGTGGTAAGTTTATTACATATGTTTTGTGCCTCTCCTTGCTTCTGACTGCTGTCCCCTGCTCCAGTGTAGGACCCCTCCCACAGGAGACAGCTCTCTATAAACTTTTCCAAAGTGAGCCCTTCCCATGGGCTGCAGTATTTAATGAACTGCTCCATGTGTGGATGTTGGACCCAGGACTGCAGGACTGGTGATCCTTTTTTCTCTTCTATCTGATTTCCTATTCGGTTTCTCTTTCTTCCCTCTTTTTTTTTTTTTTTTTTTTTTTTTTTTTTTTTTTTAATTCCTCTGTTGAGTGTGTGGTATGCTAATAAAATTTTGTGAGCTTTTTTGGACTTTTGACTTTTGCCATTCTTTTTTACCCATGAGGACCTACAAATTTTGGGTGCTCCCTTCAGTGTGGGAGTGAGAGGTGACAGGTCTACACAAGCATGACAGCATAATGAATGTAGTATGTAGTCTTCAGTGGCAGACTCAGAGTGTTACCCAGAGATAAAAATAAGGATTTAACTAGAGTGGATTTGACTTCTCTGTGAATAAGCAGAGATGGAAATGAAATTTAGACTTCTCTGATTCATAAAGAATTTAGTAGATTATTAGGACAGCAGTGATCAGTTTCTACATTATTTTAGATAAAAAAAGAACAGTTCTGAGAAAACTATCAGCAGAGTTTATGAGAACCTATTTGAACATGAATTTTCAAGACACTATGTGGCAAATCAAAAGTCTAATAATCTGACTCCATTTTCACACAAGGTCAGAAAAGAAAGAATTGCAGTCCAAGAGTGGAATCAATGGAACGGAATGTGTACTAGTCAAATAGTTGAAGGCCAGAAAGAACATCAGAGAGAATATGACTGCTCACTAAAAAAAGGGTTATCATTATTTAAGCAAAAAATACCAAAATCAGTACTAGATACAGTCTAGTTAATGAACAAAGAAAAATGTGAAAAATATATACTTGTTTCATGGATTAAAGCCAGATGACAGAAGCCTTTACCATCAGTGTAAGCACCACAGGACAAGATGTATTACAGAAGGTTACAGATAAAATTAATTTAATTTAATGCATAGCATGTGTTTTTTGAAACACCTTTTACTGATATATTGGGACAACTGCTGTTTAAGAACCTGACTTGGCAACATTCACAACATGGCACTGACTCACTACTCTGACACCACCACAGCAGTCACCATTTGAGTGTATGTATCCTGAGAAATTTTTAGAGCTTACCTGAAAACAGTCATCATCTCATATGCAAGACAATTTCTGAACAGATTATACCCTCACTGAGATGTAATTATTATGTTGTCTATCACAAAAGGCATGTAAACTGAGAACACTGTAGTAAGGTCACATCACTATCTATGGAAAGCAATGCAATCTAGAAAAGTTTAATATAAGCTGCAACATATCTGGATATAGCTTCAAAAATATTTGAAATTTTATATTATCTCAAATACAAATATGTGGTTTTTTAGATGCTACATAGAACTTCAGTGAAACACGTCAAAGTCAGGGAATGACATTTTACCTTCAATGTGATCTAACTGTAGCTGAAATAATTTTATGAAAAAGAGAGAGATAATGTAATTTCACCTTCACATAAAGTCTTCACATAAAGTTTTTTATGAGGATTGGCTTCACAGGACATCGTGGGCCATGGAGCATAGTGGACTACAGAAGATGCTATGGTATTCTGTTAGTGTAGAAGTTTTGTTGATAGTAAATGATAGGAAAAATAGTCTGACAATGTAGAAAAAAACCCCATCAATATAAAATTAGGGTGTTTGCTTTTCTCAGACTGAAGATATTCAGAAAGAGCTAGGCTGGTATGCAAAGAAGCAGCTGGGTGTGAAACTACAGAAATCAAATAAAAATCAAATAGCCAAAAGGAAAAATATAATTGTATAGCAAGACTAATGAAGTGTATGAAAGCTGGTGGCATTTTAGTGAGCACTTATATGCTTATTTTTTCTAAAAAGCATTGTATCTATGAGACAATTCAGCATAATGGGCCAATCTTGAACTAGAGGCTACTTTTGCATGATGGTGTGTTTAAATAATCATGAATTAGACAAAAAAGGAAGGTTCTGCCGCCAGATATTAAATCTGCCAGTTGAGACCGTTAAAAAGGGCAATAATTTTGTTAACCCCCCTTTGTAAAGAGATTTATGGTCTGTTGACAACAAGTGTCATGTTACACCAAGGAATAGTCAAATGTTCAAATGACTGGAAATTGGTTATCCATGATTTGAAATGAATTGATTTTTAATGGGTAAATCAGCCATATTTATTTGGATTTGTGTTTTTTTTTCCTTGGATAACTTAGAAGAATTACATCCTTTCAATATAGCCATTAGAGAATATAAGGTTGCATTTAGTTGACAAAAGCCAGCACAAATAAAGACAATAGAGACCTACTAAGAATTACAGCAAAAACAAATACAAAGCCAGAGTGAGCAGGAGAATCATAACAGCTATAGAAAAGAAATGGGACCAGAAAGAAACTGACTGAAGACAATTTTGCCCCATTTTGTGATGCATGAGATTATCATGGGGATATTGCTATGGTCCCATATTGCCTAATAAAACAAAACAAAACACCTGGGCACTGATAGGGGACTTACATTCCCAAATAATGCATAAACAAGAGTATACAGGAGCTGTTTGGAGATGTAATTTTACACAGGTTTATGATATCCTTGTTTCTATAGAATAAAAAACAAATGGGGAACAAGGTCTGTTTCAGTTGAAAAAAAAAATCATACTCAAGCTTTGTTTTGTTATGTGGTGCCAAGGGAATAAATGAGGCAGCATGGAAATAACTGAATCAGGATCTAGATATTTGTGTCAATTAAACACATTTATTGAATAGCTCAACCTATTGGATATTTACTTGGTGTATCCAATGATGAAACAGTTTTCACTGCAAGCTGTTTTTCTCCCAGATTTTGGAACACCCCTCTAAAGTTTATGCACTTCTATTCACCTTAGTTCTCCCTTCAGAAGCAGCACAACTAATGATGAAACCAATTTTAAACAGGCTAGCAACAACTTTTTGTCTCCTATGTTGTATTTTCCCTTTTGCATGTAGTGTTCTGGAATTCAACAGATTTGAAAACAAAACATGTTTTCAGTATTTTTACTTGACATACACAAGGGAAAGTAGATCTATTTGTTTACTTTTGTAAGGAGGAAGATTTATACCTGTTTGAAAACTATCTCTGTTAATTATTCATTGACTGTCAGAACACCGCTTGAATTTAAATTGCATAGTCACAGAATAATTTAGATTGGAAGGCACCTCCAAGTCACTTATTTTCCAATATTCTGCTCCAGGCAAGTTCAGTTGTACCAAGGAGTGTGTGAACATGATGCTTGGTGGGACTATGAGGCATGATGGCCATCAGCTGGCACCAACTGCCTTAAGGGGAAAAGAGTGAATCCCTGCACATTCCCAATGGCAGTGTTGTCACATGCATTGTACAGAAGAAACATGTTACTTGTAACTGTGCTTTTATGTGCATTTCAATATGTAACAGCAACACTGAAAACATCTGGAGCCCCAGCAATGCCATATAAAATCCCAGATGAAGAATCTGGTTTTCTGATGCACATTCGTATTGGTAAAAAACCTTTAATAGAGTTTTATGACATTGTTTCTGTAAATACATGGTCTACATTAATATTTATGTTTAAGAGAACAAAAGAGAGAAACAGGAATGATTATATGAAAATCAAAATACAAATATAAAAATGAGGAAAAAGTATAAATAAAATAACTAATACATGATGCTGCTAGTGCTGCAAGGACTCAGGAAAACATGTCTATCTGTCTGATAACAAAATTATCATGGAAATAACTAAATGACTTATCAGACAGGAAAAATGATTAACAGGAGGTAAGAAAGCATTTATGTAAATAACAGCACAGCAAGTAAACAAAACAAATCACATGCAGACAGTCGCACAACTTGTTGCATTTGAAAAATAATTAAATTATTAAATAAATAAGCAATAAAAAATAAATAAAGTATTTTTACTCTAGACAAGGACAGAATTCTAGAAATAGGGTACCCAGACTCCCCAGCTTTATAGGAAAACATAGAAGAAAAAGTTTACAATAGAGGAGCTGTGCAATCACAGTAAGGAAACGTAAATCTGCAGATTTATGTCTCTGATAGTAAACATTGTTAAGCACTAGCAGGAATCAGAAAAGGCACATTTGCTTCAAAAAAAATTGTAGAATATGTTTTGATTGGTTTTTGGTTTGCTTCTTATACTCTGTAGTTTATTTGTATCACTCCAGCTGGCAAGAACAGTCTTGCCAGACACTTTTGTGTTTATGACCCTGGAAACACAGGGTCATAAACCTGAGGCTACAGGATAGGAAAAAAGTAGTAAGAGTTATTTAAAGAATCCTCTATGATATCTTAGTGTGAAAACCAAAAATTCTTCAACTAGATAAGCTATTTCATAGTTGTTTATGAGCATATTAAATTTTTAAAACCATATTAATAAACATACTAATTATAAACCATTTATGAATAGAGTTTTCTTAGACTGATTATGATTTAATGGATTAGAGGGGTATAGTTACATGGTCAGCCTCGTCTTCCTCCTTTCATTGATTGACTCAGCAGGAAACTACCTGCTTCTTGTCTCTTCTGTCCCTCCATAGACATAGCTACAATGTTTTAGCCAGATTATCTCCCTGACCTGGAAAACTGCACATTCCCACATGTGCTAGCACAAATTAGTGGAGTAAGTTTGCATAAACCCATGTTAAGATTGGTTTAAACTATCAGGAAACCTCATCCTAAAAGCTCAATACTGCAAACACAATTAACATTGAAGTACCAGTATTGTCAAGTTCCTCTTCATTGCTTGGTATAATACTTTTGTTCATTAGTTTAGTCTACTTTGAGTACTTCCATCTGCATTTAAGAAGCTGTTTAAGCATTTCTGTCAGCCCACCTTGATATGGAATTAATATCACATCTCCGAAAATGACTTATAACCTGGAAAATTTGAATCCAAGTATCTCCTTTTACATGGCCATACAATCCAAGAGATGACCTAATTCTTTTATGTCTTTATTTTAATCTTAAAATATTATGTGATGCCTCATCACATCATTAGAGACATCCCAGCTTTGACAGGTCTGATGTTTAAATTAGCACTTCAGCTAATTAAAGTCCTAATTTCTCCTTATGCATCTTAGACCACATTTTAATGAAAAGTTGGATTTTTCACAGTATGTCTTTTGAAAATGTGGAGTTAAATTTAGCTGTATAATATTCTCATATATATATGAGCTAACCTGATGAGCTTCTTTATCTTCTTCCTTTAAGGACCTGTACTTATTTTATCTACTAACGACTGCCACTTTACAATTCCTAACTCTGACTGTACGTTTCCCTTTCTCATAGTTTTCTCAGAAGTCTTTACTAGTATTGCAAAGCTTGGCGATGTAAGAGCTGGGCTTTAAATCCTTGCTGCACAGGGAGTTAAACTTCTCAAGAGTTGTGAAAGATGCTACAGATGGAGTTGGAAAAAGAATGACTTAAAGTGTCAGATGGAAGATTAAGTCACCCAGAGCATCAAGATGGAACAACTAATGGATGGGAGTGCCATTTTCGTAGTGCTGTTACAGGAGTCAAGATTGTTGTCTAGGTCTGGGCTCCACATTACAAGACAGGCATGGAGTTCCTGGAGTGAGTCCAGCAGTGGACAGTGAATACAATCAGGGGACTGGGGCTACTTCCTTATGAGGAAAGGTTGAGGGATCTGGGCCTGTTTAACCTTATGAATATAAACAAGTATTTGAAGGGAGTGTGCCAAGAGGATGGAGCCAGGCTCTTCTTGGTGGTGCCAACCAATAAAACAAGAGGGAACAGGCAGAAACTGATGCACAGGAAGTTCCAGCTCAACGTGAGGAAGAAGTTTACTGGGTGAGCATGAACTGGAACATGTTGTTCAGAGAGGTTGTGGAGTATCCCTTACTGAAGATATTCAAGAACTGTCTGGATGCAATTCTGTGCCATGAGATGATCCTGCTTGAGAAGGGAGGCTGGACCAGATGACCACCCAGACACAAGGGACTGTAGGTGACACCATGTGTAAGGACTTAAAGAGCACAGTTGCTAGTCTCAAACACTGTCAAGACCACAGAATGATCTCGCTACAGGATGAGTCACCACAATAGGCCTGAAATATGCACAGAAGGGAGAAATTCATGACAGGGAATTTCTAATTGCTAATTGCAGGCCTGGCAGAGGCAAGATCTGGTTTGCACATCCTGGGTAATGCATCTGGACAAAAATTCCCACTGTGACAAACTGTGGGAAAGGAAGCAACCTCTCATACACTTATCGCTCAAGTTGTGGAAGAGATAACACCTGCAATGACCACTGAATCATTTCCAGATACTTCCTTTCTGGGGCTTTCCACTAGAAGACTGTGCACGATCCACAGTGTTAAAACCATCTCCCCAGGGAAGGTACCTGGACGTTCCCACATGAACCTAAATGTACCTCAGCCTGTTGAATTTGTTTTGTGGGTATCCCCCACCCTAAATGGATGAAGGCCTGTGACCATCACTTTGACCAACAGACATCTACTTTCCTCATTGTTGAACCCACAAGTGTTGATGCCTTTCATCTTCACTGTCTACTCTTATGCTTTCCTTGTCTTTATTTCTTTTCCTTATAAATTTTCTTAGATGACATTTTATACTTTTATATGGATACATTTCTATAGATGATATATATGTAAATTTACTAGTCATTCAGGGTTGTTTCACTCCAATCTGCCCCAAAGGATGTCATCTAGAACCTCAGTTACTTTGCCTCAGAGGTAGGGTGTAACACCACGATGACCTCAATCACCCAATGAACTGGTGGAATTATCACCCCCCATTATTGAAAGGAAATGGTAACAAAATATCTCGAAATCTCAAGGTTTCACTTTAAAATAGAAGAGCACAGATATTCAAGGGAGAAAAGAATCTGGAGCAGAACCAGAAAACAATTCTTTCTTCATCTCTACGTATTCAATCCTTTCCTCTGGTGAAGAGTTACTGGAACAACCCAAAACAAATTCCATATATTTCTACCCTGTGCCTAAGACTTTACAATGAATTATCTCTTAGTCTTTATAGATCCTGTAGATGGGAAACTTCCGCCACTAAACACAATCACCTGTTGCAAAAAAAATTTCATAAGCCTACCTTAAACTCTTTTAAAAAGATACCTAGTGTTTATACAGAAACTGAAAACAAAATCCATAATTTTATTATCATGTTGTATTTCAAAGGCAAAGAATGAGATTTTTATCAGATATTTAGAAAACAGAATTTTAAAATCATGCTTTGAAGTTAGTTTTAGACTTGGATAGAAGGACTATATTTAACCTTGGAAAATTCTCTTCTCCTCAAAGGCCAGTCATTATCCTCAGTGTGTTTTATCAACTGCCTGTAATTGCACTGCTGTCTTGTAGATCTTACTGCAAGGTGCTGCTCCTCCCCTGCACTGCAGAGAGGTTTTGGAGTATAAAATTGTTTTCCAAATGGCACTATGGCTAAGCTGATGTTTTGACTAACTCTTACAATGCTCTGTTTAGTCCTGGCCCCAGATTTAAATCCTGCCTCCCTTGTTACATTTCATTCAGCTGCAAGCGCTACTGATAAATTTCTTTCTGGGATCACTTCTCTTAAAATTTGAATTTACCCATATATTCTTTTCAGTGTAATACAGAACTACTCCACCAAAGCTCAAGTTCTATTATTTGGATTGACTGCATATGTTTTCAACATAATATTCCAATATCTTTGGTTTTGCTTATGGATATGTCAGTCTCTGCTTTTCTACTTCCATATTTAAGTTTTCTGCAGCTTCTTTCAGCACATATTGCATTAAAAATGTATATACTTATATATTTTGTTAGTCTTCATACTCCCCCCTTCCTTTCTTCCTCTCTCTCTCACCTTTTAATCTTATTTTATTTCTTTTTAATAGAAATATTTCTACTATGGTAACCTGTGATAGGTCAGACAGATTTTAAAAAAAGATTTTACTTGTACTAATCTATTTTAGGAACTTCTTTATTGGTTTAGAGAGACAATAATTCTTTTGTGGCACAGCATGACAAGCCAGGGAAATAGAAAACAACTTCAGCATGTACTCAGATTTTTTATGAAGTTGCGCCTGACTTTAAAAAAGTTTTGCTTGATTACTTTTTATTGTCTCCTTAATATTAGTGATATAAGTTTGAAGGCAACTACATGTTAACCCAGAATACTGATGGATTAAAAATCATGGGAAAGTAGAGTCAATATAAAAGAGTCAGACAGTGACAAAGAGAATCTTTGTTAACCTCGTAAATTGGGAAAAACAGAATTATTCTGTGTACTGACAAGTTTTCATCTGATGAGCTGCAGGCAGCCCCTTAAAACTTTGTTGTGTTACTTAACATAGGATGCCTATAAACCTCTCCAGCATATGACAGCTGAATTGGAAAAGTAAATGAAATCCAAGATTTTAGCACATGAAGCATTTCCAGCAGAGCCAAGAATGTTATTGCACAGGACTGAGCTGAAATCTTGTTGGATATTTCACTGAAAAAAAATCTGCCAGCAGATATAAGGAAGGACAGTTAAAAGGAAAATAAAAATGCAGAACTTGTCCTACTGAAATAATAATAAAAAAAACCTTTGGCTTATTTAAGTAGAAGAAAGAAGAGAGAATATCAATACTCTTTGTTTAGACACTGAAAAATCAGGCAAGAGGAGAACTATTAAAGCTAAAGGATAAAGTTGTCAAAAGAAGAAAAAAATATAATGTGAGCATGAATAAATTTATGTAGCTAATTAGTAATTTCAAACCATGAAAAGAATCAAGTATTGGAACAACATTTTATTCAGAGCAGTGAAGGACAAAAAAAATTCTAAAACCTTCTAAGATGAAGATTAAGAAATGTACAGGAAGGCTTATATACTATATCTGCCTTCAATAACAGAAGCTCAAGTCACTGACTCAGATATCTTATATCCTTGAGTTCCCAAGTACACACGTATTTTTTTAATTTTGAAGTTAATATAAAAGAAATTGCATGTTAGCACAGGTTCTATAAATCAAATTTTAATATTTGGCTATTTTATAACTGCATACATTTCTTTAGAAGTGCTGTTACTCTAGAAGAGAGTTAGATGCTCTTCAAGCAACTAGTGATAATATTAACTTCCCTTGATTGATACACTGAATATGACCACATAGTATACACTAGCTGGAACTATTTCCATGTAATTATTGCTGTGACATTTTTCAGAATAGCACTACTTGACATTTACAGTGAAATGTAGTGCTATTCTGAAAAATGTTTCCTTATACTCACTTCTTTGTGGACATTTTAGTCTGCCGTCGCAGTAGAACACACTGTATATGAACTTTCACTTGTACAGTGATTTTCTTTAAATTGGATAATGTATGCAGTAATCCTTGGTATAAGGACAGAAATTTTATTAAATTTAGTGCTCTGTTGAGTACTGTTTCAATTTCTCAGTATGCATACAAAAATTTTCTGTATGTGAATTTTTACTACTGCTCTGAAGATGTTATACTGAAAGAATAATAAAACAGAAGAAGTATTTTTGCATTCTGCTGAGTGCTGCAAATAGAAAAATAGAACTTATATAAAGTTTAAAAGTTATATGACCTCCAAATTAATTTGTCTTCCTAGAATGTATATAATTTCATTTGTTCTCCCTCCATTTTAATGACAAAAAGAAAAGAGATTCTCTGTATGTAATACTTTGAGGGACTGCAGAAATATGACTAATACTTTATGGGGCTTTGTTGTTGTTTTTATTTACTTGGTGAAGAGCTTCACTTTGCATTTTAGAAAATAATGAATATCTATAAATATAAAAGTGAGATACAGTTCTTCTTTTAGCAATCACTTCTATAAAATTTGAAAATAGCAGTTACATTGCATAGTTTTGTGCACAACCTAAAGTCTTCCTAACCTTAGGAAAATAGGGACTTAGATGGAGCTTGGTATCTTAGCTACATTACTGTTCCAGTTTTATTGTAAAATTTGTCCAGAAGTTATATATCTACCTATACAAATCTTTTTTTCTTGAAGAGAAATCCAGCACTGAGTTATACACAATTTGCAAGGAAGCCCATTAGTGTGCAATTATTAGCATTACACCAGCAAAGCTCTTGGCTGTCCTGTCTCATACCAAGGTGCCCAGCATAAAAAGGCTGGGTGCAGTATCTGTGAAAGGAAAAATAATTGGCCCCAAGTTTTCTAGCATAACAATAATTTGTCACTGGCTTTTTCTTGCTTCTGTGTCTTTCCTTTGGAATGTGGTGAGATATTTTCAGTCATCATCCATCACTGGGAATTGCTGTCTCTTTCTAGATGGGTGATTAACAGACACCAACGATATTGTAGGAATTTGTAGACTATGCAAAATGCTCTGCTAGCACAACTCTTCTAGTTATAGCCTCAACAAAAACGTCCTTCATTTTTCATAACAATTTATTATAAATCTTTGAAAGTCGCAGAAGCCTTTGCATCTTTTCATATTGCAGAGTGTGGAACCCAAAAAATTAACTTATATGAAAATGCCTTGGTCATTAAATATAACATTTTCTTAGGCCCCATTATTTTATTGAAATAAAGAAAATATTTATTGAAAATATTTATTGAAAATATTTATTGAAAATATTTATTTATTTAAATATTTAAATATTTATTTATTATTTTCTTTATTGAAATAAAGAAAAGCCTTTCCTTAGAAACAGCTTATGATTTTCCAGGTTCCCATCTTTAATTGTTTTGTAGTCCACCCTATTGATCAGCAGTTTACTCATTCTAATTGGCAGATTTTAACTGTGAGTTTGTAGAATTCTGATGGAAATTATAGAGTATCAATACTCTGCAGCCGTTCTGATACATGAATTTACTGGGTATTTAAAGGAATGAATTCTTTTGATACTGACATAAGTTACTATTTCAACAGATATTTTTTGAAGAATTTTCATTACTTTGGGGTTTTTGTTTGTTTGTTTGTTTGTTTGTTTGTTTGTTTTTCCCTATCTTTTTTCCCTGGAGGGATCATGAATATTTTGTCTTTGTTTGTTGATTTAAGAGTTAGGAAAGAAACTCTATTGCTTTAGGTGATGCTTTTGTTTCATTACTTAGAAACTTGGATGTACAGACTAATACTCTCATAAGTTTTTTTTCTTTAGATTATTAGTGCTATTCCATAAAAGTATCAAATTTGTGACAATATCTCACTTTATAGTTGTGACTTGCTCCATTTTAGCTCACTGCCACATCACAGCCATTTCCCAGCTCTTCTATAAGCTTTATCCTTAGCTTATCATCTTCTCTTTGTAATTAAGGCTATCCTACTCCAGTATTTAAATTTTACTGATTAGTAAACTCTCTCTCTTGCTTTTTCTATTTCATTGCAACTTCTACTGCTAAGTTCTCACTGCATTTTTTTCATTTTATGTTGCAATATCCTTTTTGTCTAGGTTTTGTCCTGAGCTGTCCAAGTAAGTTGTTTGTCCCCTAAAAAATCAGTAGTACCTACTTCTAGCTCTTCAAAATATTTCTCATTTTTCTCCAAATAAATGTTACATAAGTCCTGTAAGTCTTATCATTAAATGCATGAAGGGGGCAGGTGTGGTAGTCTTGTGAGTAGGAATTGTTAGGAGTTGCCAAATCAGGTGGTTCATCAAAGGTCAGCCTGCTGCAGCACAAATCCTCCAAGTCCAGCTGGTAGCCAGGGTGATCACGTGCTCCCAGTAGGTGCACGTGCATACAGACACACAGTGCACATGTAAGTGTGCCCATGGATGGCCAAACAGAGAAACACAGATAAAATAAAAGCAGAAAGATCTTGATCCTGCTCTAGCTGATCAAGATAAAAATCAGACACAGAAAATACAGAAGTATACATAATATGGCCAGTAGCTGGCCTTGGGCTTTACCCAGCAGCTGGCCCCTGGATTCACCAGGTCTCCCCAGTTGTCTCACGTTATAACATGCAAATGGACACTTCCAGTAGTTGTACAGAGCTGTGAATACACCCAGAGCTGACTGGCAGAGTCCTGGCTTCTCCAGTCGCTCCTCCTGAAGCCAACTCTCACATTCTTTGGTCCTTCAGAAACCTCTGACCTCTCTGATACCTGGATCCCAAACTTATTCTACTGTCTGGCTAGCCTGGTCTGATGCTCACTAATGAAGTACCTGTGCATGGGCACACATACACTACACACACATTCTGCTCTCTCCAGGTGCTGCACCCTGGGCTGTGACCCATGGCCTGGCTCCCATAGCTGCACTCAGGCCTCAAATAGACAAATGTGCAGACAACAGACAGCCCTCAGCCAATTAGGAAAGGAATTTTATAAGAAGGCAAGACAGATTGCCTTCTATTCCTTCTATTTTACCATGCTTCCTCCTCCTCAAACCCTTCCCTTTCCCCATCTTAGTTTCCCCTTCCAGCATGACATAACAAATGTTGCATAATCCCAGAATTCTCTCCCCATCATTTCATAACGAGCCACATCCAGCAAGGCTCTTTTTACACGTATCAAGTAAAAGCAAATTTAAACAAATTTTCCCTAGCAACTTCTCCATCACCCATCTGGCAGATTTAAGCTCAGTAAAGGAAGACTTAATGAGATATCATTATGACTTTTTGGGCAAGGCAAGGGCTAAGTTCAGTCCTATTGTGAGATCTTTCATGGGACAATTTCACGTGCTGAGAATGATTTTTAGATAATAATTTCTGGAGATAGCTTTCTCTTTATTGTACATACACTGCATATTCTACATACTGTGTGTGTAATATGATTTAAAACTGTAATGTACTACAAACTTATCCACAATGAGGTTCTTTTTCTGGTTTAGCACCCATTTTGAAAAAAAAAAGATGAATATATAGATGTCATCCTTTTGATGTTGAGCGTATGTGTTTTTAATCCATCAAAATTGTAACAGAAGATTGAGTGAACACATAAATGTGTTTGCAAATATCTCTCCTAAGGCTTTGCACATTTTGTGCAATGTCACTGTGGCAACAACAGCAATGGTCTTTTACTAATGTCTGTATTTTTATACACTCAGTGAATTGTTTTCCCTTGCAGTAAAAGGCTGTGCTAAAAAAAATCTGAACATACATATTGAATTACAACTGCTAGCCTCTATTTTTTCTGATTTGTATTATATTTAGAAAAATAAATGCAATATCCAATGTATGCTTAAAACAAAAAATACATATTTTACAATCATCTGAGCAAAAACTTACACAACTGTACTGCAAAATATTTAGAGCTAAATTTACTTAAATTACACTCACTTTAAGTACGTATACCTTCATTTACTCCTTTTATATTCTCCAATGGGTGATAAAATGAATGTGGTGATACATACAAAAACCAATTTTAAGCTAACACATTGAAGCAGGAAACTGCTATGTGTTATGAGTATTCATAAAATCTAGTCAGAATAACTGTGTTGGTAAAGGTTTACTAGCAAAAACCCACCAACATAATATGAGTAGAACCCAGCCCTCTCTGTGGATTTTGGCTCTCTGATTTCACTGACTTACATAGGGGGTTTACTTCTTGAGCCAACAGACTACAGCATAAAAATTCCAAAAATTAATTAAAATATGAATAGAATTGAAAAAAACACAGTCTAAATAATGAAAATGTGTTAAACATTGTTGCTAATATAGTTATGCAGTGTAAAAGAGGATTAATCTAACTATTAAGAAAACTTTTTCAGAAGAGTGTTAGTGGTTAAAATTTTTAAAATTAAAGCAAAGAAACTGAAAAGAACTTGAAAAATGTATCTTTTATCCTTATGAAGTTATAACAGTATGTTCACACAAAATTATTTCAGGGCTATTCCAGCAAACCATTTCTGTGTGCATTGGGGTTTTGTTTTGTTTGTTTTCTGTAATTTGAAATTCCACTTGTGGGACCATCTGTAATCACACCATCTAATAGTTTTACAGATAACTCTCAATAACTGTGTTCTGATGTCAGTGGACTATAAAGTTTTCTGCAACAATGGAATTAGAGCTTCTGTTGGAAAAAGAGTACATATCTCATAAGGAACTTTTCAAAAGTAGGAGAAAGAAATTTGAACGCAATATCTATGGAATTCAATATTTTTCATTCATTAACCTTGAAAAAGTTTCAGGCCTGTGAAAATGTTCCATTTTACAGGACACAATTCAATTACTTAGATTTCTATTTGATCAAAATATACACAATGTTTTGTTTCACTTACATCTGAAAGGCTTTACCTTTTTATTATATGAAAGTTTTGATATTGTTCCAGTGGTGTTTATGAAATTGATATTATTTCTAGTTGTGAAAGACTAAGTCAACAACCACCTATCTGCTCATGATGGCTAAATTAAATCTTATCATAGATTTAATTCATGGCTTTTTGATTCCATGCTTACACAAGGTTAATTCAATTGATACTGATCACCTAGCTGCAGGGTGGTGCTTGATAGGCTGATAACACACAATCTGGGAGTGTTTGAGTTTCCTCCTGAAGGTGATGGGCTCATTATAGGACCAGGATGCAGCTTTGCCAGTTGCTTTTGTGCAATTTTAAGATGATGATGTCAACAGACCTGGGGCAAGTACAGGTCTGATGGGGTCTGGTGCCTGTCACCTCTGCAACTCCCCTGCATCATCCTCTGGAATGAAGGACGGGTTTAATTTATGTAGTGTGATTGGCTTTTTGTGTTTTTGTCCTGCTCAGGCTGAGACATTAAGCAGATCAGTTATCCTCAACATCCAGCAAATTATAACATCACTGCTGCCTCAGTATCCCCTTTCTGGATCCTTAACACTTCTTCTCCCACACTTGAATCTGCCCCTTTCTCTCCCATGAGCAGAAAACATGCTCTTATTTACTCTTTTGCCTTGGATCCCAGATTTGTTACAGCTGTATTCAAGTAGGATTTTTCTGATACTGTCTGTTGATTTTGGCTGTGACAAAGTTAATTTTCTTCACAGCAGCTGAAAAGGGTGCTATGCTTTGGATTTGTGCTTGGAACAGCATTGATAGCACAGGGATGTTTTTGCTGTTGCTGAGCAGCACTTGCACAGTGTCAAGGACTTTTCTGCTTCTCACTCCACTCTACTGGGGAGGAGGCTGGAGATGCACAAGTTGTGAGGAGACACAGCCAGGACAGCAGACCTCAGCTGACAGGGAGATTCAGCTGTCTTTTGGGGTGCTGTGTGTGCTACCTGTCATGTCCAGTTGTCTTATCTATCCTGCTGAGTAAGCATACCCTCAGCCAGTACCTCGGCAGTGGCCAAATAATGTTCTTAGAGTCCAACAGTGCAACCCCATGATCTTCTATATAAGGTATATTAAATACTACTGTACCCCTAGTTTTAATGCAAATGGAATGATTCCTGATGCAGTTTAGATACTGGATGCAAAAAACTGCTATGCTTTCCTTTCTTCTAAGTAGACTTCTTTCTTATTGTTGATCAGAAACTACCATTTATTTCTTTGAGGTTTTTTTAGTAAGATAACACTTTCTGGGAGGGTCGTGGTGCACTATATTTCTTTCCAACATGTTCCCACTAACAAAAATTACTGTCTGGCACACTGTGTTGCAATGCCACCTCTCTCCTGAGCATGGTCACGTGCTGCAGGGCTATGTATCTTTGATAATGAGACCCCAGGAGCCTCTCCTGAGACGTGTATTTCAAAGCAGGACTATTTTCTTTTAAATCAGGCAGTAAAGTTATTACTTTTTAGATAATGGCCACTGGTACAAATCCTCAGCAGACAGGAGTTTCATTCAGCATAAGGGAGTTAAAATCCACATATATTGCCAGCAGGATGCAAGCCCTGATCTCAAAGGCTTTAAATTATGCTGGGGTTGCAGTCTGCTTGTTTGCTGAAGTTTTGCAGATAACAAGTCAAGGTTTACAGGGCAAGGATAGGTTGTTAGATTGATTGACTCTTTAGTGTTTTAGACACTGATTGTTCAAACTCATAGGCTTAATTCTATAGCTGTGTTGAATAGTATCAGGATGACATGCAGAAATAGTGCAGAGGAGCAGGTTGTCTTTCTCATCTCCCTCTCCTACAGGGTGCTTTTCCTTTAATCCATTTTGTTACTCTCAATTTGGAAAATGTATGTTTTGGAAATATAAGTGTAGAAGGATTTGGAAATAACTGGGACCTTTCATGGGAAAGGCTAATAATCACTAAGTTACCATTTCAGAAAGATGAGTGAGTACTCTCTCCCTCTAGTAATTTCAGAACAAACAGAAGTCATAGCTATATTTTGTAAGAGATTTAATTTCCTACATTTGTAGGTGAGTACACATCAGTTTTGAGCACCTTCTGAGAAATGCCTGGGTTACTCTGGAACCAGAGAAATTTAGACAGGTGATAATCACCAGGCTATTCAGGCTGGAGTAATTCTTAGACAGTCTGTAGTTAAAACAACAGGGAGAAATGACTTCAAGCAGGGGGGCATCCATCTACTTGGACATATCCTGTATTATACAACACAGTTAATCAGAGACTTTTGATATTGAAGAAATTCATTTGAGGACCTCAGTGCTACCTAATCCGTGCTTGCATACCTAATTCATGTATTTAAGTTTGCCTGGTATTTCTATCAAAATGTTGGATTTGCTGTTATTTCTGAGATTTTTTCAAGATGGCTACAGCCCACAACAAATATAGGATATGAAAATGTATAGAAGTTGCTCTTAATAACTGAAAAATAATGCATGAGACACTGGAAAGGAAAAATAATTTGTAATTGGAACAGCTAAAATGTTCTATCTTATATTCAATGAATGATTGACTAAAGTGCATTAACAAAATAAAGCCAGCTGCAGAGTGTATATCATAGCTGGGAAAGAGTATTGGGGGAGTGCAACGTTTTGCTTTGTCCACTAATTAATAATGTTAAATAAAGAGGGAAGCAAACTTGTATCAAATTAATCAGGAGACTGAGTTAATCAGAAACACATGGAACTGTGTGGCAAGAGCTAGTATTAATCAATAAAATATTCTGGAATAATGTTAGGCATTAGAAAATGAGGGCATTGCAGGACTATATATCAAGGTTTGCAATCATCAGTGAACATGTAATGGTAGCTCTTTTACCAGCTGAAGCCCTGGAGGAATAACCAACCTGAAAGCATTCACTGGAATACCTTATTGCAATGTATTTTATAGTACTTGAATTTACACATCACCACAGTAGAGAAAAATAGTTTATTAATTTATTTACTGAAATTAATGAGGATCATCAATATGCAGTTCCTACAGTGTACAAGAAATTTTACTTTCCATAGCCTGTCCTCAGATAGTTTATTGATCACAGTTCATCAAGAAATAGGAGAGAGAGAGAGCACAGAGTTTGCTTAAAGGATGATGAATTTCTTCATCCCTTTGCCTAAAGGGCATTTCCTAGCGAAGCCCATTTTATTACCTCAGTAGAATAAGTAGTTCATGACTGAAGCTTTTTTGTACAATTCCAGAATATATCCATGCTAGACAATATCAACCCTATAAATGGATTAAGCTTAAAAGTTTTAATGTCCTTACTCTTGCAACTCAAATGGCTTCATTATGTTTGGAGACTGCTTGGATGATAATTTTTAAATCTTTTTTTTTTATACAAAGTTTCCAAGTAACCCCCAGTTATCTTGCATGTCTCAAGACAATTTTTTCTCTAGACTAACAAGAGTTTAGGGTCTCAAGGATATTGCTTATGTCCAGCTGGTATTTTGGTACAAGGAAATTTTTTAATCACTGGTAGTGTGTTGAATGGTTCTTGTCATGAGATGTCCTGACTAGGCTTTTTCACTGGGCAGGAGAGTTATTCTGCAGTACATAAAGTAAGACCTACATGATAGAAGACAAATATCATAGAATAACTGCTCCCAGATTTTCACAATATTTTTAAAACTAAGTGATGATTTTTTTCAAGATTTTATTCTCTCCCTCTTTTTTAATACATTGTTTTCCACTTAATATTTTTGTTTTCTAAATTTCATTTTAATTTTCTAATTCTAGGCTTCTCTAAGAGAAAATTTCTGAATTTCAGAGAGAGATATTATTGTTGCACTTACTACAAAAGTGAATGCTCTAAATAGGAAAACTATTAATCAAACTCAAAACATTTTAATCATAAATTTTCACTAATTTAGGAAGCTGAGGTGCTTTATTTTGTCATTGCTGCCTAATGGACAGTTTATAGACAGATTATATCCCAGTGAAAACGTGACTCCAGCCCTTTGAGGGTGGCGCTCAGCAGTGGTGCTTCCTGGTCTGAGAAGATATAAAATTTTAGCTGTCCTGTTTACTGACCTGCTGAACTACTGGCTCAAGGTGACAGACTCCTGACACTTTTTCATGTTATGTCAAAGGTAAGTACGTCGCTTCCACCACAACAAATGAAATGTTTTGGTTCGAAGATATCAAAAAGTTTCAATTGAAAATGATGTAGATTCTATTTAACATCTCACAAAACCAAAACTGATTCAGGCTCAGCTCTCACTATGACAGCCTGTAGTCTCACAGTAAAGTAAAACAAACCTTTAAGACACTATTGTAACTACAGGTTAGTAAAAATGAAAATTTATAAATAAATACTAACAATTGAATTTTATTTTGTGACTCATAAAATATACAGGGATCTGAACCACAGAGTTAAATTACTCTGTTCTTTTGCATTATTTTTCATGGGTTTTTTTTTAATTGAAATATATCTAAAAAAAAATGATGGGTTCAGACAAGCATCTCTGAATTTGCAAAAGAGGCTGGATGGAAATTCAGTTCAATACTTCTGAGCTTGTGTCACTCTTGCCAGGTACGTGAAACCTTTTTTGAGATCTTTTGTTTACTGGAAAAGTGAGAACCTGGTGTACATGTGCCTTGAGGGAACTCTTTGTACCATGTAATATTTTACATTGACCATGATCTGCATTGCACAGATTAGATAAATATTTATCCTTCCAGGACAGAATATTTCCATTTAGGGAAGAAAAAGCATAATTTTCTTTTTCATGTTTATTTCTTGATTTCATAAATCATAAAATCCTTAATTATTGCTGAGAGCAATTAAAAAAACTTTGAACGCTTGTCATAATGTCACCATTTTCATTTCAGTGAAAACTGCTCATCAATTTAAAACATATTTGGTTTGTGAAAAGACTGAAAAAAAGTTCATTTAGTTTAAAAGTCAAATAATATTTCTAAAATATGTTTTAAATATATGTAACCAGATGTCTGTGCAGGTGTGCAGACAGTCAATATCAGTGTGAAATCAGTTGTGTAGTAAGAAGCTGCAGTGGAAGGACACAGTAACACCATCTGTGAAGCTGTTCTACTTCAGACTGCACATCTAAAGATGCTGAGCTAAACCTAAAACTGAGAAGCTTTAGAAGTCACCAACTTTTTTCTTCTGCATCCTTTCAGGTGTTCATAAGTCTAAGTTATTCATGAGAGACTTTGGGGCTTTCTATGGCACTGCATTCTTCTGTGATGTTATCATCATAATTTTAGATTTCGAAGATAAGAGAAAAATGTCTGTGTCTCTGATGTCTCTGTATTTAGCTTCCTGTATTGCAGAAATTGAGAAATTAATGAGATTTTCAAAATATCAGGTAGCCTTGTATTGTCTTTGTGTCAGATCAATAGGAAATATTTCTTTTGATTGAAATTTATGAAATGGGTTTTATATGTAAATAGAGTTGTAGTTCTGTTGTGAGAGTCAGAGAGGTTTAACTATATATTTTAGAAGAGAATTTGTTACTCAAAGTTACTCAAAGCATTTCTTACTTAAAGTTTGGCAGCTTTCCCTAATACACATATTTCTTATGGCCTTGTCTTTCTTGCAATGTGAATGCCACACAATTTTGAACTCTGAATGGCCTTTGATTTGAGCTGCATATTAACAGAAAATATATGGACAATATCAGGAGTGCCTTGCCGTTGAGACTTCTGTTGTTATTTTAGTCTAACATCTCCCCTGAAGCAGAAAAAAAAAATTGTTAGAGTTTCTGCTAAACATTCATTGATAGATTTCAAAGGGTTTTAGCTCATTTCTTTTGCATCTCTGAAATTTTTTGGACTGAAATTAATTATAGAAATTTTATGGTAAAATGTGCTTAGGGAAATGAAATTGCATTTGGGCTTTTTAGGTAGCTTAAGAAGAGAGGTCACTACTTATTCCAATCTTTTACTACAAATAAACTGTTTTGCTTTGTGTTTGGTTTGTGGAGTTCTTTTATTTGTTTGTTGGGTTTGGTTTTTTGTTCGTTTTTAATAGATTGGATGTATTTTCCCTTTAACTGGAAACATGGATATGAGTGAAGCTACTATATATTCACTGTGCAACAGAGCAGATTTTCCTCTAAAACATGTGCAAGCATTTAACATTTGCTTTGATTATCTATCTATAAACACAACTGTTAAGGAAACAAATCTATTTCTGCTTTTGTGAGTCAAGCCATTAGATTAAATTTTTGAAGGGACCAAATTTTTTTCCATTTTAAGAATAATTTTCCTTTTCTTGATAACCCAAAATGCATAATTTTCATGGAATATCTAAAAAGAAAAAAAAAATTCCACAAAATGAAAAGCTTATGTTTCTTTGAAGAACTGTAGGAAGAAGATAAGTCAGAAATTTTATGAATCACCATGAACAATAAACATAACAGTCATTCCAATCTAAAAGAACAATGACAGACTACACTGAATGGGTCATGTCCACGTGTGGAGAGATATAAAAAGGCCTGGCTGTATCTTGTTTCTCCTACATGACACCACTTTTTCGTGTCTGTTATGGGAACCAGAACTGTGTCAAATACTCTGAGACCTTATGTTGCCTATTGAGTCTGAAATATCACCACCATCTCTTCTACCACAGGAAATTTTTTAGTAAAGAGTAGAACATTTCAACCTCTAGACTCAAAGACGGGCTTTTTGGGGAGTTTATATTTTATATTTTCTTATGTACCAAATTCAAAACTCAAATACACTTGAATGTCTGAGTCTTGAATTTTTTTTTCCAAAAATTGTCTTCTTGTAATATTCTTTCGATGACTGAAGCTTTGCTTCTTTTCATCTTCATTTTTCTCTTGCACTGGTTATTCTATATGGTAAAAAGATTGCATATCTCTTCAGCCTAAATATTCAGTTCCATTTTACAACTGGATTTCATACAAATTATTTATAATTTGTAGGATTTCAGAATGCATATCTTAAACCTTAAAAGAACATATGATACATCTGCTTTGTGGGTGTACCATGTTCTCATAGGAATCAGTGGAATTATGGATCTACTTATGTTGCGTAGGTGTAATTGTTTCAAATTTATCACAAATAAAATTTATAAAGGGAATTAAGTAGAATTATGGTAAGAATTAAGGGGGGTTTTGCTTGAGCATATGTGAATAAAATACGACAGTTTGTGTTGAGCTTGTTGAACTGAAAATTGGAATTTATGTTTTAGCTAAGCAAGGACAAAATATTGCTAATAACTGAGTTTGAGGGAAGAAGAATGTATTTACAATTGCTTTCTTGTCCTATTGAAGGCATGGGTTTTGTCCTGCAATTACCCTAATGTCACAAAAAGATTGTGCAGAATCGGTTTGCATGGTAAAGCAAACACTGTTTTGCGATAGCAGAAAGGGTTCTTTCTGATAGCGTGAAGTTACTATGAAGATTAACAATAAAAAATAGTACCATAAAGTTGATGTAATAATTTCAATCAACCCCCAGATCTCTCAGTTCCTGAATTCTCTTGTACTTCCTGTGAATCACCCTCCCTCGAGGATTCCCATACTAATGATATTGCTTTCATTAATATTTGTGGGTCATAAGTTACTTAATATACTCCTGGACTAGAGTCACTTCTAATTCTAAAGCCTGCATTTACAAACCTTTTACTTTAATTGAAAAAGATAACACATAATACAGCAGAAAACTGGGTTTTTTCAGCAACTGGAAGTTAAAATAAGCATGGAGAGAGAAACGCAGACAAACAATTTTGCAGATTCTTAGGCATTTTAAAAGTGTGGTTAAGATGGGAAAAGTGAGATGGAGAGGGTCTTTTCCTTTTCAACTCAGATAGTCATGTATTGATTTTTTTCCCCTTTCCTCTTCCTGCTTAATTTTTTCCTTTCCCATTTGTCAAGTGCACATTCTGAATGTCAGTTGGAAATCTGTAGTGTTTGTTTGAGATTAGTCTGTTCTAAGAAATGTGAATACTGAATTACTTCTAAGTACGTTGGAATTTGAAGTTTAGAGAAAGTGATATAATACTCATGTACTGTCCATCATGCTAAGTAAACTTAACACATAATCTTTCTCATCAAACACTCCTTCTTATGCAGGAGCATGCACAGTGAGCCATCTTTGTTTTAACAGGATGGGCTTTTTTTGCTCTCCAATGGGGAGCAATTTGTTCTAGCAGATTAAAATTTTATTTTCATAAATATAAAGCAAAGCATTTGATTTCCTAACATACTTCTCAAGGTGTACTGTGACTTTAGGAGTAGCTATTAAGTGTCCAGTCCATCTCCTTTCCTTGTTTGTCGGCTTATTTATTTTTGCTTAGGATCCTGAATTGCTGAATGTTTATAAGGCTTATTTAGAAACAAAAATATTCTCTTGCCTCCTTTCTACTGGTTCTGGATACTTAATGAAAGTTTACTATCACAGTGTCATAGGAGAGTTCAAGCTGGAGGGAACTCCAGGAGGTTCAAATTCCTACACAAGGCAAGTCACCTGAGAGATCAGATCAGATTGCTCAAGGCTGTTGCTTATCCTGTTGTGGCCTGAAGACTTCCAAAGAGGGAGACTGCGCAGCTTCTCAGGGCAACTTGTTCCAGTGTTTGACTGCTCTCATACTGAAAAAAGTTTTCATTACACTCAGTCTAAACCTTTCCTTTTTCAACTTTTATCTATTTCTTCTCTTCCTCGCACTGTGAAGATTCTATTTCCACCTTCTAAGTGACCTCCTGATAGATGCTGGCACATGCTACTAGCTGTCTCTAAAGTTGTTTCTTCTTCAGGCTCAACAAACCCTCTTTCTTTATCCTCTCTACACAGGGTAAGTGCTCCTTTTGAATCCTTGTGAATTTACTCTTCACAAGTTTCTAAAAACGAGAGGATGGTCTTGCAAACCCATTAGCCAGCTCTCCAAGCACCACCTTCAGAGCAGCCCATCTGGAGTTGTGCTCAACTTACACTAAACAAGTGCAGTGGTAGATTTTCCTCTTGCCCTTGACAGTTACATCAAGCTTATTTTCAAACAGCTTCATATTCTTCAACTGAGTAATGACTTCTACATTAGGATAATAATGTACCTGCTTTTCATGGATAGAAAAGTGTAAAAGACATAGTTATTACTGACAACTTGTTAGATATATGCTTTATACTCAGAAAAACGATTTGGCTGTTGAGGAGAAGATTAATAGAAAAATATTTGTATTTTCTTTAGTTTTAGGTACACAGTTGTGTTTCATTATTTTAAAAAAAATATGCTTTCAGGCTGTTCACTGTTGCACTCACCCTCTTTTCAAAAAAATGTAATAATGAAATTCCAAAGTACTTTAAGGGAATTGAAATGAGGACAATAAAAAGACTGAAAATATCTTTACTCAGTTGTGACTTAGATTATCTCCTTTGGTTCGATATACAATGCAAATTATTTTAACAAAGGAATTGTTGATTATTAAGTATTTTCAAAGTTGGAGTGTGTTTAAATACAAAATTGCCAATTTTGAAAAGGAAAATACAGAATAGTAGCTACATATTTTAATTTCCAAACTTGGGGGAAATTATTCCCTTTTTTTTTTTTTTTTGATTGAAGTCTTTGAGGTCCTTGTGTTGAAACTAGATAAGGTACTCTGTGCTACTTATTTATTTAAGAGAAAGCTTTCAGTAGAAATGGATAAGACAGAGTTTAAATGTTTCTTACTAAGACTTAAATCTCTAGTGAAACAAGATAAGTGCTCTTGAACCTGATAAACTCCTCTGTGGATGAGAAGTGAGGGCCTTGGCTTCCCTCTTTTAGAACTCCTTGTGCTTCCAATCTACTTCTTTAACAAACTTAGACAAGTAAATGGAGTGACATGGACTGAAGTACATCAGAACGATGATAACATGCAAGCAACATCTTTAATTGGCCCCTTAAGGTCCACTTATTATTTGGAATAGTCATAGGTGGTAGAAATTAAGTTCATGCTGAGGCACTACTTCAACTGTAAAGAAGCATTTTCAAGAATACTTATTAGAGAAACACAGATGGTTTCTTTGTGTGAATGCCACTGTGCAAGAGGAAGCCTGTATAGCTCTATCCTGTATGGCCAGTGGCTGAATTTCTGCAACCACCCCACTGTCATTGTAAAATGTGTCCCAGCCTTTGTCCCTTTCCAGAAACCACCCCAATGGGTGTGTTTGGGGCTTGTGCTTTATGGTGGTGTACACACAGCTTTGTCTGATTACAGGAAGGGCACTCCTCTGTTGGCTTCTAAAATATTTCTTACATATCAAGCTTTCATGATCTCATGAGTACAAGGCCTTACTGTACTTTCTCTTCAGATGGACAACTTCAGTAGACATCTAACAAACCCCCTTTGTTCAGTCTTGAAAGTACTTTGGGCTGTAATTCACCCTCAGAAGTTTGTCTTTGGGCTTCTTTTAAGTTCTACAGTTAAGTGAGATCTTGATGAATCATTTCTTTAGTTTGTTAGACAGATGACATTTGATTCAGGTACAAGAGGAGTCTCTGTTGACCTTTGATACTCTCTCTATTTCATTGCCCTACAAGTGTTTGTACTCCAGTATTTATAGGAAACTATGCTGACTTGGTACTGTAATTTTTTTTTGGGCATCAAATTTCAGCTGAGCACATTAGTATTGCCATCCAAACAATAATATTAATCATTACATGCACATCTTCATCATTTTTTTAATAAATCTTGTTAATAATTAATGTGGTTTGTGATAACTCCAAGATAAGCTAGGAAAGATTTAATAACTTTTCTCCAAATGCCCTACCAAGGTCTCAAAATCTATTACAATAATTAATGTTTAACTGTGAAGTTGAGCATATTTCACATAATTTTTTAATGTGTGTCTCTGATAAATATTGTTTACAATACCAGTGATTAATCAGTGTTATAACTACATGTCCATATGCATAAAGGAGAAACACTCCAAGTGAATTTAAATTTTTGTATAATTGAAGCTAGACAAGAGAAAATGTGAGTTGTATATGAGGTAAAGGGCAAGAATGCTTGGTAGAAATGCCTCTGAAGAAAATCTGACATATTTGCAGTGATGCATTTGTACCTCTAGGGCTGCAGTTTCACTATTATGATGATATAGAATGCACTTTAGGGCTGAGTTCATAGCAATGAATGGATGTGATGTGGTTTTCTTAACATAGCTTCTTTTAGTGATGCACATCATATTGCTAATATAATTGTTTATTGAGAAGGACTCCTAACCTAGTGTTATATAGTTGTGCCAGCCCAAAAAAGGTAATTCCTTAACCTAATCTTCATTTTAGATCCAAAAAATCTAGGTAAAAATATATCATATCACCCTTCATATTGTGGGTAAAATTAGTTATATCACTTATGTATTTTCTCATTCTGGAAAATAACTAATATATAGCAAATACCATTAAATACTGTTCACTATTCATTCCAGTATGAAAATTTTGAATACAAACAGCCTTAAAATGTACATGAATAATTCTTTTTTTGTAAAATAACTGATTTTCTTTAGATATTTTGCTTTATGCTAGTCTTCTCCATGCAGAGGTAAGAACTGCTATTATGATAGTATATTCCTCATAAGTTTCCTGTGATTTGGGTTCCAGTACTACCTTTGAATCTTTCCTCTTTTTGAAAAGGAAAGGAAAGGGAAAGGAAAGGAAAGGGAAAGGAAAGGGAAAGGAAAGGAAAGGAAAGGAAAGGAAAGGAAAGGAAAGGAAAGGAAAGGAAAGGAAAGGAAAGGAAAGGAAAGGAAAGGAAAAAGATAGCATGTAGAAACACATCTCTCCTCCTCTGAGGAAAATGAATGCCTCTGGGAGTATTACTACCTCCAGTTGGAAGGTAGAACATGACTTAGAAACAGACCTAGTGTCATCATGTAGCAGTTTTCCTTATCACAAGTCAAAAGGACTTGGCAGTCTGCAAAAATAAGCTTGTCTAAAACATTAATTTTAGTATTGTTACTATTTGCCAATAGAATCTCTCCCTGGAAATTCTTAACCCCAGAATATGAAACACCCACTTACAAAGCATTAAAAAGGTCAAAAATCTAATGCCTGGTGGTCTTATTCTAAAGCACAAACATTTGAAAATTATATGTAATCTCTAGGATTTTCTTTTTTTGATGTTTTATTGTGAGGGATTTTGGACTTCATGGATGGTTTTCATAGTGCTCCATAACCCTTGGAAAGACCCCTAACACAGATGAATAATACTGTTAAGATCCACACTACTCATATTAGGTGAAACAGCTAAAAGAAAAAGAAACTGAAATGCTCTTTTTTTCTTTAATTTCTAAAAGCAAACACTATCTTAGAAGTCTATAATTATTAATACATTCTTTGCTATATTTATTTCCTGAATTTCCTTATTTGTCCTTCCTAATTTATTTCATGTGCTCTTACAACAGTAAGAGCTGTCTGACCATACTGTCTGACCATAATGGTGCTTTTAAGGTCTGATAGTTTCTAACAAAAACCAGAAAATTATTTACACCATGGTGCTATCTGTAGATCTCACAAATGTTCGTGGCCCTGTAACCAGAATATGTAGCATGCATACAATTAAAATGCAGTTAATTTCTTTCTCCAAAAGAAGTTAAAATGTACAGGAAACTTTGATTTTCATTATGAGCAAAGTGATATTAGTTAGCAAGCATTCTAATGTTGTCTCCAAAAAATATTATTGCATTTCCAAAAGTTTCTTTAGTCATGGTTTGTGGTCACAAAACCTGTAATTCTGAGAGAAATTAAAAACTTGTATTCAACAACTACTGTATTCAAAAATACCCATGTTTGAATGTTGTCTGGAATTTTAGGTATAACTTGTGATTCAGAAAAATCTTGTGTCTGTTCCAGTAATTCTTTAGGAAGACACTGAACTAGTCTACCATGCTCTGTGCCTTGAGGCATGTGCAAGTTGGGTAAATCTCACCAGGAAGTGGGAAACAAGGTGTCTGTAAAGCTCTGCAGGTCCTAAGCAATCATATTCAGTATTCTTTAACTTGAAGTTTAAATTCTAAAAGCAATTCATTTCCAAGTGATGAGTATATGCTAAGGATATATTTCTGATGATGTTTGGATAAGTTTGTATTATCTTTTCATTTCAAGAAATAAAGCAAATGATTTGTGCTTCAATTGTAACAGGTGACATAAGACTTACCAAAGACTTATTTTCATCTTTTCATTCTGAAAGCACAACGTGGATGGAGAGAAGGTCTTATCTCTATCTTCTTTATTTTGGAGAAAGAAAATATTCCTTGTTCAAGAGCTAGGTAAGATTGTATGTTACTAAATTTCTGTTTATGGAAGAGAGAATGTTCTTAGCAAGAAATTAATTTCTATTTTTATTTATTTATTTATTTATTCAATGTAATCTACTCCTCTACTTTATGATATCTTTTTTTTTCCCCTTTAGAACCCGGAAGTCCTATGTAAAGTTGATTAGATGCAAAACTACAAAACCAAGTGAGATTACCAATCATTTTGGGACTGTAAATTTTCCTTTACTGTAATGGTTCTGTGTTGATCTTTTAGAAGTGTCTTTTTTGAAAGTAATTCAGTAAGGATATTTGGAACAATACTGTACAGACTTAAAAGATTTTGTGGCAAATACGTAAGTGGCCAGTATCGTTTTTGGGAAAAGCTTAACATCTTTTCCAGTCTTCTGAAAAATATAATTTCTAGTGGTGAACCATATTATCAAGCCCAGAATATAGGAGTATTAGTTGCACTTTGTATGGAGCACATGGTGTAAGCCAGCTGCATTATGTATGACCATGTACAAGACAAAGATACAGTAAAAAACCAGATTTTTAATCTTATTTTAGGAATACTAGCTAGGAATGCTACTAAAATTCTGCTTTCTCTTTAGGGTCAAATACAGATTATTGTGAATCTGAGTCATGCTTACTGTGAATTCATGTTTCATTCCTCCTACTCATACCCCTTTGCTTCCTGAAATATTCTCTTGTTTCATGGTGTTAAGGTTTGTTAAGGTTTGTGACATTCTGTCCTTTCTTCCACTCTACAGAGGTGTCATTGTTAGTGTGAGGAAGAAACACACAATCACGGAGTGATTGTCTGCGGTGCTTTATTGAAGAGCTCTGAGAGTCAGGGGCCTAGAGGCCCAAATCTTGACTCCACCAGAAGTTCGAAAATAGACACAGTTTTATACTTTCTTATTACATAAGTATATATGTTAAACATTAAACCCCATTGTTCTATTGCTTCTACCCAAGCATGAATTTAGAACAATCGATATTTTTTAGGATTCGTGTTTCGGACTCTTACGATTTGAATTCAAGATTCCCGTGATTCGTATTTAAGATAATAATAATATTTAGTTACCAGATGCTTACAATTAACAATAAAGTAATTTATCAATGATTATGATATGGGTACAGGTTCACCTTAATTTACTAAAGAACATCTAATTTTATTTTAAGCCTTAGCATTATATGCATTCCCCTTCCCCCTTTCGGTTGCCTAGGCAAGCTATACCTGGCTGCCTCAGAACAATAGCCTGAAATCACACCTGGTTACTGCGGAGCTAACTCCTATTCCTATGCCCTTTAGAAATCATGTTAACCCTATCCTATCATCATGGCATTATGAAAACAAAGAAGTAGCTGCTAAAACCGTTTCTACATTACATTCAGTGTGTTTTAGCAAACTTCTGCTCAAAGTTTCTGGGTAAGGAAAGAATCAGAATAATTTATAAAAATAGTTCATTTTTTGGACTGATGAAGGATGTATATCATCTCTTGGAGTGCACCTTCTAAACCACCCTGAAGTCAGAAAATGTGTTGTCTCCTATCAGAAGAAGGAAAAGGACTAAGCATGGTAGTTGGTACAGTATATCCTAAGTTTAGCATAAAGCACTCAGCAGACAGTGTCTGAGAAGCCACTAACTTAGTTACTGAGGGATTTATCCAACATGTTTCACATTGCATTCTTTGGGAGTTTCCAGCCTCTTTATCTTCTGGATTAGTTTCCCTGAATCATTGTTGGGCTGTCCTGAATCAAGACACAGAAGCCTATTCAGTTTCTGTGTGACAAGGCAATGCCATGTGTCTCCAAGCCAATAAGGACAGTGCTGGAGCATGACTTTTTTGCAGGTACCAAATTATATTCTTATGTTTACTTTCAGCTGAAATTAAATATTAAAATACGTCTTCAGAATTATGTTTGCTGCCCTACAAGAGTGGAAAGTGTACTATGAATATAAAATATTAAATCTGTTCTGGTCATTTGTAGTTAGGAAGTCAGAAGGGAAAAAAAAAGAATATAGTATTTAAGAAACTTTTCTCTTTTAAATACACATTTTCAAAGGAAGAAGAGAGTAAAGTGCATTTACCTTTCTTTATTACCTTTCTTTATAAAAAGAGGTATTATATAATAAACACTTTTTTTTCCCTGTTCTCATTGGAAATTAGTGTGAGGTTGTATGGGATTTACAGTTATTTAAATTAATCTATTCTTAATGTACAGACCTGAACATTGAAATAGACATAACACAGGCACAGAGGAATAGATAATCTCCATAGCTTTCCAAGATTTGCGTATCTGCCAAGGTAAGCTGATTTTAAATTCACATTTCTCTGTAAACAAGATTAAATCAGGATTTTTTTTAGGTACCTGAGTATTTTGAGGTGCAGAAAACTTGTTCCATCTTATGTGTGAATAAGAAGTAAAATATTGTTTAATTTTATCATTGGATTATAGTCTTATAGTTTAATGAAGTAAGTAAATGCTAATTCATCATTACAATAAGCAACACTGCTTTCAAAGTAGCTCTAGACCACTGTTAAAATACAGTAATTTTAACTTTATATAATTATTTGCAGTAGAAACTGATATTTTCTTTAATTTCATACCAGAATTTACTACTACACTTTTTAAAATATATACCTAAAGCTGGAACACTTCTCTTACAGATTTTGAAATATCCAATTCCTACACAGATGAGAATGACATAAAGGAAATATTATAAAGAAATAAAATTCTGAGCTCACTCTGAAAATGAACTATATGTTGAAGTTATTTTAAAAGTTATTTTAAAAAGGGAAGAAAATAATATTAATCACTAAGATTCTAGTTTCACTTCTGCATTTATAACAGGGTGATCAATGTTAGTAATTTCATTGCAAAACTCAAATAGAGAAATTTCTTTATGGCAACAGAAGTCCATTTCTGGGGAGTGAGCAGTATGGGAATATAATGTGGAACTTGATTATTTGTGCTGCAATAAATTTCCTAAGCTCCATCATTCCTAGAATGTTATAGTCACTTAGGTACTGTACACTTGCAGTACCATTGGAAAAATCTGCCCACTTTAGAAGACCTCTGTTCTTTGTTGGGAGTCTCATCTCTTGGTTTGATACACTGACTTTTGCAACCAAATGAGGAAAGATTTTAATGTGTAATTCACAATGGCATAGTTTGTTTTTCTTTTGTTGTAGTTTTCATGAACTCTAATTAGTTCTTCAATAATCAAATTTGAAATTTAAAAAAATACAGATTTTCCCAATATTTTAGGGAAAGGAATGGAGAGATTCTGTTGTCCAGTTGGTTGGGTCTTGTGTCATTGGTTAAGGAAATGTAGACTCAAGTTCAGACTGGTATTATCCAGGATGTGGAGAAAGGATCAAAAAAGTTTCTTCTCTAAAGGACTATCACAGTCATTTACTAAGCATAGTTGTTCCACTATTCCTCCTCTATCTTTTCCTTAATCCAAAATTGCTGAATTCAAAAAATCTTTCAGATAAATGTTATAACTAAAAACAAGTTAAAAGTGAAACAGCTATAACTGTAAAAACACCTGGAATTCAAAAAGAACTCAGCTTTAATTTTGCAATGACACTGCTGTACGTTCTGCAACATATTGTTTAACCATATATGATAAAGGTCTAACAATATTAAGCAATATAGTCATTAGCTAAATTATTAATTCAGGGTGGATTTTTAAATTATATTTAAAAATAGTTACATCATTTGAGCTGTGCTACCACCATTACCACTGGATAAATTATAACTAATCTTTGCATTTGAACTCTTCTGTGAAGAACTTAATTGGTCAAATACTAAACCCTTGGTTCAATGTAAGGTGTGTTCTCTTTCTGGGCATAATGAGATTTTAGGTCTAACATGGAAGTTTTTTGTTCAGCTGTTAAAGTCTCTTGTTTTAGCCTAGAGGGGTACATTTCTTCTGTTTATCTATTTGAGTTTATTCGACTCAATTATTTATTTGAATGAATTTTTTCATTCAAGCAGGTGGTGAGCCTTTACTTTCTGCTGTTCACTGTTTAGCAGGATAATTGCATGGGAGAGAAGTCAAAACGCTAATGGGGATGAACAATCCAGTGAACCTCTATGAAAATATTGTTATATGTCGACACGACTCGTGTAGGTAGTTTAGAAATTACTTCTATCAGGACAAATTCCTCTATCAGATTCTTCAGACAAATTCTATCTAAGAGGGTTAGAACCAAAGCTTTTGAAGTTCTTAAGTTACTATTTGCTTGAGATAAAATGTTCAGTAGAATACATTAATTTTCAGACGCAAAATGCTCTACTCAGATTGAATGCTTGATTATTGGAGAGAAATATATTATTTTCCGCATGGATAGGAAAGCATGGTGTAAAGTTGGTCTGAGCAGGTAGACTAAATCTGAAATATTTGGAATGAGTGCATAGACCAGAAGAGAAGAGTTACTTTTATGAAATTCTGTATCTACAGTGTAGGCTTGCAGTGCAGGCTCACAGTGCCTGTTGAGCACCTATACTTAATTAAGGTTTTCTTGATTCTCTTTGATATGTGACTGGCACTTCCTACTCTATTGATTTAAAATCTTCTTTTAACAATGTCTTAAGCAGTGATTTCTCAAAAGCGGCAGTAGCCAACATAGCCAACAATAACCTCCAAAAGCAAATATACTGATTATTTGGTAAATCATATAAATTGCAGGCTTTAGATAAGATGAATAGAGATTAGTGAAATACTGGGGTTTGTTGTTTTTTGTAGGGCTTTATCTTCCTACAAAGGGTAATTGCGTCTAAAACTTCTCTAAATTTGGATCACATGGAGGAAGCAGTTTCCCCTGCTCTCTACGCATTTTAAAGCAATCTACACGTTTTAGAAAAGCAGTTCTTTTTAGAAGGAGGTGTTTGACAAAATGTCAGTACTATGTGCTGCTCTTGGACTACTGTCTGCTGTCAGGTGTTTATGTGCATATACCCTTCTGATGAGCAGGTTTAAAAGCAGCTTGAGTACATCACTCAGTAGAAATGCAGTATGGTGTAGGAAAACATTTAGATCTAAAAGCATAAAAAGCTTCCTCTGTGGTCAAAAAGAAGTTGCAGGGCTTGATCATTTCCCACACAATTCCTATAGATAATGCACACTTCAAGACAAAAATCTAAAGAGGTACTTTTCTTGTTGGAGTAGATTGATTGTGGTTTTCTTGCTGTTCAACAAGTCAATGCTGGTTTTCAGTAGGACAGTAGCTGATTGGTAACCTGGCTCCACTGCTCTCTTCCTTTGAAGGAACCTGCAGGCAGGACAGAGATGTGAGGGTTGGAGTATGATTGCCCAAGAGGAGCAAAGGAGCTTTCACATATGGACAGTTTGGAGGACAGAACTGATATTAATTTTGCATACCAGCGTTTATTTTCCTTTTGAAAGAGATGTGAACAAGAAAGCAAAAGTGCCTCCTGGGTATTGCCCTAGCATCTTTCTGAATCCCTAGGGAGAGAGTGGCACAATGAACAAAAATTTCAAAGGTGTAACAGATGTGAACTTTTGACTGAAAGAAGCTTGCTACATGGCATGTACTGCTACTCAATGTGACTGAGGGTAGGGATTGTTCTGTGTTGCCCTGCTACAGAACAAGACAATTTTAGGTATGCAAGTAAGATAAGGTCTGTCACAGAGATAGATATTGATATGATCTCCTCAAGTATTAATGTACATGTGGAAAACTACTCCAATGAACTAATTTAATTTTTGTGTCATCAAAGTTGCAACGAAATATAGATAGGAATTCAAATGCTTTTTGCATCACTAATTCTACATACTGAAGAATGTTTCACATGGATGGAACTTCCATTCCTTATTTTGGTGTAGATGAGACATTCTAAAAAAATACAATTTTTGGATCTCAAACCTTGAAAAAACTTTTCTTAGCGCAGTGCACACCTTTTTAAAAGATGATCAGTTCAATGACCCTGACAGTTCAATTACAAATGGTTGAGCACTTCTGCCATTTAACTGGCAGGGGAAAATGAGACTGATTTTAGGGGTTTGGGAGATTTAGAATATATTAACCTTCTTTCCAAGACATTTGTGTGGTGTTGCCTTTATCCCTACTTACTTTTATATAGTTTTCAGCACCTTGTGTTAACACAGAAACATGTTGAATTCATTGTTAGGTCTTTGAAGTGAATTTACTTGGGTTTATGGAAACTAGGAAAAACACAGGGTTGCAATATGAAAATCTGAGAATTGTTTACTACTCTGATAATTTTTCTCTATTCTTCCTCTCATTAATATATCATAAAGCAAGACCTTTTTCTTATAAGAGGGTAAATTAAGAAAAAGATAATAAAAGAGGAATGTTTCTTTGAGGAAGTTGCATGCAGTTGTGTATCAGGATCTGACCCTTTTACCAGTTCTAGACAGCTAAATTCCTCTTTTCAATGAAATGCCTACATTAATGCTTTTCTTACTTGGTACTTGCTTCTTGGTGTTGTTTGTTTGTTTTTTGTTTTTTTGTTTGTCTCTTTGTTTATTTTTTCTTCCATTTAAATGTATCGCTTAGTGTCTTGGTTTGGAAAGACAGGTATCTGCCAGGGAAAGCCAGAACCTCCCTTGGAATGGAAATGTAAAACCTCTCCCTCTTAATTATTATAATTTTGAAATTAAGGGGCTTTCAGGCAAAGATATGGCAATGGGAATGACAGTTCTTTACTAGGAACATTAACAATAAAAATGTAGTAGTACAAAAAAAGGAAACAAACAAAAAAGAAAACACAGAGTCAGAATACATCCTGACACCCTTTTGGTCAGGGTGTTGGTAGCAGTCCAAAATGAGTCCTCCTGGAGTGACAGATGTGGTTCTGTTGGAGCAGAGATAATCCTATAGAAGGGTGTAGTTTTCCTCTGAAGGTCCAGTGGTGGTGAGATGGGTCTGGTCTTCCTCTGGGAATCCAGTGGAAACAGGCTGTTCTGGTGTTCTGAATCTCAGGTTTTATCCAGGTAGGAATGCCTGGCTCCTCCCACTGGGTGGAGCATCTCACAGTGGGATGATGTAATTTTATCAGTCATGCAGTGAGACTTGATGGCCCATTAACAGCAGATATCCCCCGGGAGGGAGGAGGGGTCATGGAACAGATAAAGAACACTGCCCCACCTTGTTTTAACAGCTGGCACATTAACAGAAGACACCCACACCCTCCCCACCAGGAGTTATGAGGAATGGGTCATAGAAGAGATAAAGAAAAACATCTCCCCAACCAGTTTCAACAGATGGCAGTAGAATACATACTTTTGGTTACATCTTCCATTGCAACCCAAGACACTCAGGCACATGCTTGCTCGCTCCTTCCTTCCTTCCTTCCTTCCTTCCTTCCTTCCTTCCTTCCTTCCTTCCTTCCATCCATCCATCCATCCATCCATCCATCCATCCATCATTTTTTTTACCAAAACAGCAAAACAGGTAGTGCAGACAAAAAATTAGCCTTGAGAGAAGTGATGAGACAAGTTTCTTCACCTGCATGCCCAGTTAAGGGCTATCTGTTTCTTGTTTAAATATAGTATTTCTTACATGTTTTTTCCAAAACCCCTCTTGCATTAATCAACACAATTTCAATAAAAAGAAGCACCAAATCTTTGAGAAGCTAAGGAAATGTAGTTAAAATTACTCTGTATCTCAGGTGGGAAAAATTGATAATAAAATGATTTTAGTATAGACCTTAGTCTTAGAAATGGTAGAGCCTTTCAGGAACAATAGTCTGCTACTCATTTTTTATCAAGTTGGAATAGCAGGCATGCAATGTTATGTCATGATCAATGTCAATTTTGAGTTTGCCTTGTCCTGGTCCCAGCTAGGAGGGAGCTTGGCCAGGCACTGGAGGTTATTCTGTACCACCTGATGTCATTGCTGGGGGCAGAGGGAAGGGAGTCACTTCTGGGCAAAGGGGATCTCTTCCATTTGAATAAGTGTGACAGAAGAAGTGGTAGGGTAACACCAGTGCTGAGCATTTTTCATGTGAACTGTGCAATCATTCACCTCTCTCTTGTATACTTTTGTTATTAATATTATTGCTGATACTTTTCTTATTTAATTCAGTTTCCAGTAAATTGTTCTTTTCGCAGCCCTTGATCTTTAACATTTGCGTCTCCAGCTCTCCTATGCAGCCTGCCACAGGGGAAAGGGAGAGGGGGAGAAAATGAATGGCAGCATGGCTTGAAGGGTCTCAGCGGGAGCAGTAAACTGGGGAGTGCCATTCCTAAACCATGACATGCATTTTAAACAGTTGGTGGAGAGAACAGCCAAAGACATCAAGAAGTTTCTTTCAACCTGGTACTTTTTAAGTTAGCATAGTAGATATTAAATCCACTAAGCTAATAAGTTTGAATATTCTTAACAGAATATATGAAGGTACAATATCACCTCCAGGGGAGCAGAACAGGATACATAAAATGTTGGTATTACTTAAGCAGAATTTTAGCACTTTTTTCCATAAGGCTGTATCAGACCTGTCTCAAACTCGTGCTGGGACTTCAAATGAGGTCTGAGTTACTGAACCTGAGTTACTATCAAAGATGACATGCTGGTTTGTCATTATCATAATATAAATTACCTCTAAATTCTCAGTTAAGAGGTGTTTTTAAACTGAATCCTGGAATTTCTAGGCTGTTGCAATATATGTAGACACTTTCATCTACTGATAAACTCTAGATGATGAAATTGATGGTTTGCAATTGCTCCTCCACTCCCATGAAAATTGCTGCATATATATTGCTTTGACCAGTCAAGATGTGTTAATAAGAAGTAATATTCAGATAGAAAAACACCATGTAATTCCTCCTGTTATATTCAGGAGTTGCTGCTATGTTCATTGTCTTGCTCTGTACCTGGAACTGTGAGGGTGCTCCTGAATTTTGGTTTCTTGCTTATGATTAATAGCTGCAGTGAATATTATATCTAATCTCAAAAATAAATTTTTTGGCTTTTACTAATGTCAATACAGTAGTGGTCATGACAGAGAAAATGCAATAATTTGACTGATTCTCTGCAACATTCAGCATGAATACTGTGATAGGACTAAGGTATTTATAATATTCATCCTTGTTACTTTCACTTTGCTATCCTGCATAGAAATATTTGACCCTCGGCTGCACTTGCACCTGGCATGCTTCTGTTTAGAGCCACACATCTCTTCTCCTTTCATCTCCATCTTTTCCATTACTGACTGCTAAATGAATGTGGGTTTTTTTCTTTTCTACTCTACAGTGGATCCTACTTGTCCTTATATTATTCTTAGCATATTACCAGAGCAGAACTGCCATACATGGGAATCAGTAAAAACAGAACACTGTCATTTTCATTCAAAATCATTTTACACCTGCTGCACACTCAAGCAGTACATTGTCTGGAATGGATGTTTCTCTGACACCTTATTCCAGGCCACTAAACCTGAGTTACACTCTTTCCTTTTCAAGTGGTCAGACCATGTCTCTGCTACTCTTGTGGGTGTGACACCATGATCTAATCTGACTTCAGCCAGACTCATGCACTGCAGTTCTTGTTCCCTGACTGCCAACCAAAAACCAGATTTGACATGTACAGAGTTTTGCTTTTGCAGCTTATAGGCAGTAAGAATGTGCAGTGACAGAGGAATGATTTATGATTTATTTGTTTGAAGGAGAATAGAATTCAGTATGTTTATGACACACTGTATTAACCATATCTGGCACTTCAGTGGAGCCTGTAGGTAGATATGATGTAGCCTTGCTAAATCCTGCAATTTGCAATTGCTCTTCGGGAACAAAGCATGTCCTAATTCAAATTACCCTCACTCTTTCAATATGTCAGATTCTAGATGCTGTGAGGCAGATTACTCAGATGATAAGTATATATCTTCTATTTAAAATCTCTCTGTTCCTGTTTACATCCATGGGACTGAAGAATTATATCTTCACATGTTCAGAATATAAGGATATGTTGAACAGAGTTCTGTAAGTGACTGTCTTTGATCTAGTTCTGTTCAGTATTCAGTTACACAACAGGACACCACATAAGTATGCTAATTAAAATTTATTTCAAAGAAAAAACTGGGAAGATCTACACAGGGAAGAAACCAAAAAAAGCCCAAGATTTTAAACAATCCTGAATAAGCGTCCCAAAGATGAAATAGTCAATAACCATAACTGCGCATGTAGCATATTTAGAATATTTAGTTCCAGCAATGCAGAGAAATAATTTACCATAAGGGTTAGTCTGCAGGAAAGGGTTGAAATTGATAATGAAATTAAGCAGCAATCCATGTTGTGTCTCCACTGTTGCACACATTGTGTAGCAGCAGTAAATGCCAAAAAAAATATGTGAATAATCCTTCAGTGATACTTGGGAGCTGTAAGATTCCAGCAAGAGCAATCTGTGTAATTCTGAGCATTCCAGTGAAAGAATTATATAAACCAGTTAGGAAAAGCCTATGGACATCAATAAGAATGCATAAAGATAGCAAATATGGGGTTCATGAGGAAAGGCACAATGAATTACAATGAATAAGGTACAACGAAATACAATGAATTATAAATGAATTATATATATGTATATGTGTGTGTGTGAGAGAGAGAAAAGGAAATAATATGGTCTTTAAGTCCATAAAAAGTTTCTTAAAACAGGAAATACTCTGCATATTCTTGGTGACCACAACAGGATGTAAAGGAAAAATATTGAAGAGATGAGAGAACTTTTGACAGTGAGGGGAGTGAACAAATGCAGAAAGGTTGTGGAGCCTCCAGATGTGACATCCTTTGAAAATAAATTGACTAAATATCTTTCAGGAGTGGTACAAATGAAATTCTATCCTGAGAGGAAGACATTATATCTTTTTTCTTCTTATTGTTTCACAAATTCTAATACTTCTTTATTTCTCCGCATGAATAGCCCAAGTATTTTGCAAACCTTGAAAACAAACCCTTTTTAGACAAGTAAAATCTGGTGAACCTTGCATTGTATAAAAACGGTGTAAATGTGAGAGAATTATATCTGTCCAGATGTAAATAACCTTGGATTGAAACGGAAGAGAGGAGAAAAATTTGGCATAGGTATAAAAGAGCTATTGGTAGGTATATTCCGATATGTTGACTCACGTTACATATGGTTTTAACTGTCAGAGGAGTTACAGACTATCTGTTTTTATCATGATAGTCTTTTCCAAACTTTGACTGTTTTCTCATGAAATTTTCTTATTTCAGGTCAAAGGATTTATGTCACATAAGGATAAAAGATCTGCACTGAAGGTTTTGGAAGATGGACAAATCCTTCAAAGGCTACCAGGTAACCTACCAGGTGACAGCTGGACTGCAGGCAAGTGAGATTGTGCTGTTTGTGCCATCATTGTTGTAATGGAATCCTTGTTCCCAGAAAGTCAGCGCTTTAGCTTGCATAGTCCGTAGTTGAATAATGGCTTGAGATCAAAATGACACAGCAAGAAACATTAAAACTGTATGTTTTAGCAATGTGTCAAATAGCTCTCGTCAAAGGGGTTATTTTCTCCAACCTGCAAATATCATGACATTTTTTGTTGAGTTAAAGGGCAGATTTCCCATGCATTTTCTTCAAGAATTATGGTACTTTTTGTATTTACACATACTGTACATTTCAGTCCAGGATTTTTCCCTTTGTTGTAAGAGTAACACCAACCTTAATGTTTTCTTTAGTTTATATTTTCTTGCCTGCAGAACTATCTGAAGTTTTACATTATGATAATATGTTTCTTCTTACAGATGTGAGGTCTATTTAAAATACAACACATCCTTTATAAAACTCAGGATACAAAAATTGAGCCTGTGTACAGATATTCAGGTGTTTAGCTTTTACTATGAGGCTGAAGACTTTCATTAGTTTGTCAGAGTTTTTTCATATTTTTGGCTTTTTCACTATAAAAGGTGCCTAGCAATATCAATTTATTAATCAGTATGAGTCATTTAAGCAAATAATTCCTTGTTATAATTACAGCATATATTCTGCACTGCTTACTTCAAACATTACTCATCATTCCCCCATGATTATTATTATTATTATTTAGTATATGACTGGACATTTAAAAATAAATAGACTGCTTCTAACAATCCAGAAAACATTAAGTTATCAACTGAAATGGCTGATTTGAGAGCCTTTCAGGTCCCATGAACTGTAGCTATGATTTTCTTACTTGTCTTTCCATGATGTGTTTATATGGTAGATTGTAAAAAAAAAATATTATTGAAAGAGTTAAGGACAAAGTAACTGTAGATTTAGATCATCACAATAATTTTCTGGCTTACTGAAATCAGTTTTCAAGTGTACTCTAATAGTGATTTCATTAGAAATGTTTTTAATATTGCAACAGTTTTGATTTGGAGAAAGACATTTGCAAATCTTTAAAATGTAGCATTGTTTTCTGCATTTCTTCAGGCTTAAAGGAAGCCTTGTTTCTGCCAAACATTTTCATTACTGGAAGTAATGTCAAAAAGGGAGTGTGTTATTTATTCTGCAGAGAAGAGGCACTGCAGAGTATTGGTTTTTAAGTTGGCCATAGCAATTCAGGTCTATAAAAAAGTGTTGTTGGCTAAAATGATTTTCTTCATAGACACTGACAAAATAATGTATAGTGTTTAGATAGAACTATGCAGTAGCCATTAGAGACTGCTGGGTTCACAGAATCACAGAATACTCTGAGTTAGAGCTACTTCTTGGTTATCGTACATAGACAGAAAAATAGAAGAATCCAAAAATTCTGGTTGTGCACAGAGATAGAAATGCAGCTAGTACTATTTTTCATAAACAGATTTTTAGTTTCATGAGAGAAAAGGCTGGGAAAACAGGAACCTGGAAAGATTACTTTAGGAGAAGTATAACAGTAATTCAGGACATTTTATACTACCTGATGTTACTTCCTAAAAACTTCATCATGCTTTTGTTGAGTGACACAAGCAACATGCTTTGGTTAGAAAGTACAAAATTAATCTCTAATACTGGTATAAGCATTACAACAGCACAATATACAATAATGAAATTTGATACCTATTTGGGTCTCTGTAGAGATTGCGGTAAATTATAAATCAAACACATTTAGGAATATTTAGAAAAATTATACTAGATCACAAAAGTAAGACATAAAAAGTGTATTTGGATCTCTTGGAACTCTTTCCCCATCTGATCCTTGTGTACTTGTGATTACCACAATTTACCCTTTCTTACCCTTGCAAATGAGGCTGTAAATTAAACACAGTAAATATATTTATATTTAGCAGTTTTTGCCCTGTTTTCTATGAGGTATATTATAGCAGGTAGTTTCTCATGTAGCAATATATATCAGTGTCTAGAACTAATCATGCCACTAAATAATTCAGTCTGATGAGATGTTCCCTTTACATCAACTTGCTGATTTCAGTAGGTATGTCCCAGAAAGTATCAAAGAGAAGAAGCGTGTAAACAATAGTTCTACCAAAGTAAATAATACATCAAAAACTTTTAAAAGGTCCAATATTCTGGTTTCCATTCATCTTCTTTCAACAAAAAGAAATATAAGATGGAAGTGATATTCTCAAAAAAATTAAAATAATCCTATTAATTTATGTTCCCTTCTGCTAGCAAAGTTTCAAACCATGTCATTGGAAAAAGTTGATCTATTCTACCAGAGGATATCTTTTCTCTAAACAGAAACAAAAAAATCAAAATTTATGGAACAACCTTAATTTTCTTCCCAATGGTTCAGATACAAGACTTTTCAGTCTACAGAATCCTCAATCTGAATTTTATTATGTACTGAATTTTAAAAGATCAAGTGTGAATATTACATAAATATAAAAGAAACATTTAATATCTATATATAGGTATAGTAATGGATTACTTCTCCCCAGTTAGCTTTCATAAAAATTTCTCTTGCAAACATATTGTTAATCATGCAAGTTTTCATGATGGATTTATCATGATGTTTTCATCAGTGGATTTAAAAACTCTTAAATTGTAATTGATCACTAGCCTTTGAGGGCATCAATATCATAAAAATGTTTCCAGCCCATGAAGTAACATGGTTTCTCGTAAGAACTCTTACCACTAAGTATATCCATAAATTTCTTTTAACTCAATGATTGTGACTTAGGTGTCCTCATGGTCCTAGGCAAATATGCACCTTTTTCCCCTCACTGACACTTGCCTTTAAATAAATTACAGGAACATTGCAAGAAAAGCATTTACACCCACAGAAGGTCCATGATGGTGATACAGAGTTCAGCAAAATCATTAGGAGTTTGCAGAAGACTTTATTTGGACTATATGCCTCCAACTGCAGTTCTGAGTGGACTGATTCTCTGGACCCCAGAAACTGGGGAGCAGGAAATAAGAATCACACTGATCTGCTACACTGAATATTATCCTTCATGTCACCTTCAACCCTTAATATAACCTTGCTAGTTTAGGGATTACTCTCACCAAAAATTCAAGGTGCAACACTGTAGACCTTAACAGTCTGATGGAACCATGTGTGGTAAAACAAATCTCTTTCAAATGTGTATTAGGCATTAAGCTATCAATAAATATCACATCTGTGTCTGCTGTCACATGGACCATTTGTACAGCTGAGGCCATGAAGTGCCAAGGAACTGTGTCTGATGTTTTGTGCCTGTCAAACAACAGGTCTACAACAGCACACAGGTCTGCAGCACTCCTGTGATGAGTGATCAGGTTCTTAAGAGGCATAATACACAAATGCCTATGTTACTCAGCTTCACTTCTAAAATAGTTTACTGCTTGCTCAGTCTGCTTGTGGCAGTGTAGACATCCCACTTCTAAAAAAAGATTTTTGCTCTTGGGAAAAATGGAATTGACTGCAAGGCAGACTTTGCAGACATCTGAAAGACAGTTTGAGGCTTGATTATTTCTTTCAAGATCTGAACACAGTGGCAGACAGAAAGTGTTTATAGTTCTTCCCTTTAGCTGTCCATTACTCATGGGAGTGATTCTCGCTCTCCCGTTCTCCCTTTGAAAAGCTGTTGGCTTTGGTGTAGCTGTAGGCAGCACTGCAAATCACTGCATTATGTGACTTTTTTCTTTCATGTAAAAGTTGAGTATTTACAGGGATTTATACAGTAAAATCAGTTAATCAATTCACTGTTACAAATTTCTTTTTTTTTTTTTTTATTTTGGAAAGTCACATTAAGTGTAAATTTCTCAGTTCTCTCCCTTTTTTTGGGCTTTATACATTTTAAAATAAACATGATAAAGAGACAATACTTTGGTATAAATGACATCTAATAATGCTTAATACTATGCCGAATTTTAATTTCTAGCAATAATTATAGAATATATATATATGTCTTAGAATTTAAATTGTAAAAGATGGTAAACTCATGTTTTGTCCATTTTTAGATTTTGAGATCCACAAATAAATTTTGCAACAAATTTTTATAATGACTTTCTTTATTAGAAAGAGGTAAAAGCCTTTTTATTTTTGTGGTTGTTGCCATTTTATAATTATTAATGCTTTAAAAATTAAAAAAGGTATAATAAAAATTATGAATCATACAGAAAAAATGGAAGAGAAGGCATTTTTGTGTGTTAAAAACAAGAAGGATGCTTTTTTAACCCCGTAAATATAGCCAGCCCACAACAGCACAGAGAAATAAAAAAGTCCCAAGGGTTAAATGTTGAAAGAGATAAAGACATAAAAATGATAGATTTAATTTAAAATACTGATGATCATTTACAAATAATAGATTCAGTTTTCTTTAAGAAAGGATGTAAAGTTCAAAACTTATGATGTCTTTTTTTAATGGCAGAAATCTTAATTTCTATTCTGAATAGTCATTAGTATGTATGCCCCCCCTCCCCTTACATAATTAGAACTCCAGCTACATCTGCCAAGCTGATAATTGTGCCTGTGATGCTTCTTTGCTTGTCTGTTATGGGACTTGCATTAATGTTCAACTAAAAATAATTGAAAAAGGAGAATATTGACTGTGCAGATGATATGAATAGATTCTAAACCTACAACCGGAAATCCCCTTGAACAGTAGGACTCTTATTCTTGTTGTGGGAGGTATTTGGCAGGCATGAACTGTGAAATGTATAAGTTTTAATGATCTACATAGATTCTACTAAGGCAGTCTATCTCATTTTACTTACTGTAGTCAAACGTAACCCAACCAAGAGAATTGGTTAAATGTAACCCAACCAATGCCACATTATAATTAAATGCCAACAGCTGCCTAGCTGGGCAGTGCTTAGGGCTTGGGAGGGCTTTCCTGACCCTGAGCTGGTGCCAGATCACTCTAACAATGACCTGGCAGCCACAAGAGCATTGCTTGACCTGAGTCAAACTTCTGTGACAGCTGGAGGTGGATGAAGCTGGCCAAAGCAGACACTCACTGAAGGACTGTGGTGTCTCCCAGGGCTGGAGGAGGTTGTGATGCAGCATCCAAAGGGGGCTGGAGGCCAGTCAAAGGCAATCAGGTGTGAGAACGCTGGGAAAACAGCGCTGATCATAAAAAGAAAGAAATGACCCCATTCCACCTTGAACACCACCCCCACCCAGCACAGAGCTTGGGAAGCTTTTGACACCTCGTTGTCTCTCTGCATGAAGTCTGGTGTCATTGGGCAGAGGGATATTGGGAGTGCAAGAACAACATCAGAGAAACACGGCAGCTCAGGGCATTCTCTCAGGAGTAACAGTTTGCAAGCATATTATTATCAATGAAGCTTTTCTATATTTGGACTATGTATATCATTCTAACGGGACTACAGATAGATGCTTACTAGATTTTGATCAGATCAAGATTTTAATTTGGCTAACAATAAATTCTTAGCTCCACACATAAAATATGTTCCCTTTGGTTATTGTACACTTTGTTTTAAACCTGGTTAGAATCCTAATAAATACTTCATACTGCACACCATACGCACCTAGCACATTATTAGGGAAGAACTTCACAAGTGACCTAATTTATAGGAGAAAAAATGATTTTCACAGATTTTGCAGGCTCAGTGTGATCTGTTAATCTATTGCTAGCAATTATTTTTACCTCAAATGTATGTCTTCATGAACAGTCATAAGTCAATATAAAGTGTTAGACATTGGTAATAACCATACAGAGCGATATATATTCGTTTAGTACCAGACTTCTGTCAGGTTCCACAATCACATTAATAAGAAATTCCATTTTATAACTGTGTTTACACACAGTGGTTTTTTTTCCTTTCTGTTTTTATTTTCTGCTTCCTCGCTTTATTTCAAAGCTAACTTGGGCCTTGCTCTCATCCCAGTGGAACCATTCCCACAAGTATACCTGTACAGCCTGCCTTTTGTGGGAAAGCTGCTCAAGGTAAAGCTAAGGAGTAATAAATGGAACATATGGTCTTTAAGCAGTACAGCACCGGGTCTGAGAGCAAGAGAGCACTGTCTCATTTTTTACACTTGTTCCTTCCTTCATTAACAGATGAATTATAAAGTGCATTGTGTAATATTTCCATTTCAGTGGTTGAGTATATAGTAAAAATATTACCATTTGCTTTCATTAGTTTTGCTTTTATACATTTTTGCACCTTAGAGGAAAAAAATTCCAATGCTGCATTTTCAAAGTCCAAACTGCATTTCATTTTAGGTTTGGTCATTAGAAGCTACAGGGACAAGAGATATATACACCTTTCTGGAAACTCAGACTGAAAAGTCATGAAGAAAAGGACATAGATAAGAGAAGATAACTTTCTGGAAGACTAAAATGGCAATACCTAGAGTAATTATGTGAATGTTTAAATAAGAAAACTTTTCAAACCACAGCTTCGAATGATTAAATGCATGAAATAAAGTATGAATTAATAGAACATTTAAGAAATTCACCTGCATACTTTCTTTTTTGAAGTTGCTTCTTCTGAGATAGAGGAGGAAGCTAGCACTGTATAAACATTAAAATACACTCTTCCCTACTTTTTCAGTGCTAAGAGCATAAATTGAAACATGACCTGTAGAGGTTCTTGATAAGTAATCCATTAAATACACTACTTCTAACTGTTAAGATTGGGTGTTAAAAAGTCAGCTTTAAGAAATCTTGATTTCAAGATTTTTCTGAGTGTACTTAATTTAATTTAGTTTATACTTCACATTTTTAAATGAAATAATTCCAGCTGAATCTTCTTTTGCTTCTCTTGTACTGCCATCTTTTACACAGATACGTAATATTTAGTGTAATCTTGATGCTATAAGCTTTATCTGGGAATAGTTCCATTCACTCAGTTGAATTGTTCCTTTTTAAAGTAAATGTTTACAGAATGTTGAGAGACATTGATATCTATGATAATATTTTATTTCCATATTTCATGAGGACATTGAAAGTTGCAAAAAACTGTTACAAAATGATAATACTGCTTCAGGAAAAGAAGAGTCTATGCTTAGCAACCATGGTGTCTGTAAGTGCGTAGCTATTCCTGCTCATGACTCCAGTAAATCTAAACACAAAAGTTACCTTTTCAAGTACTCTGAGACCCCAGACCTACCAACATCCATTTTATGCCATAGTATATTCTCTGGTTCCCCCTCCTCCACCAAAATATCCTGGTTTAGAGATAGAAGATACTGGCTTATGGCTGCAGGTTCCAGCCCTGAATCCAGCAGGGTAAGATCTGGCATACATTGTGGTATTAGAGATAAAAGACTGAACTCCCTCCTAGACAAACTAGATTGCTTTTTTTTAAGTCACTTTTTCAATTGCAAGTAAAATAGTATTATTTGTTTGCAAAACTATGCTGATATTCGTTGGATATGGGAGTTCAAACTTTGGCCTTGCCACTAGTCTTGATTGCTGTGTTGCAAATGTACAGTCAATGCCATTTACACCAAACATATGAAGTTCAACAAGCACATGTGTCCAATCCTGCACCTGGGATGGGGCAACCCTGGGTGTACGGACTGGAAAACAGGAGGCTGGAGAGCAGTGCCATGGAAAGGGCCCTGGGGGTTCTAGTCAACAGAAAGCTGGACATGATTCAGCAGTGCCCTGGCAGCCAGGAGGGCCAACCCTGTTCTGGGGGACATCAGATCCAGCATCACCAGCCGGGCAAGGGAGGGACTTGTCCTGCTCTGCTCTGCATTGGGGCAGCCTCGCCTCAAGTGCTGGGGGCAGTTTTGGGTGCTGCAATACAAGATATAAACTTATTAGGGACTGTCCCAAGGAGGTCTGTAGAGGTAGTGAAATGTCTGCAAGGGAAGCTGTAAGAGGAGTGGTTGAGGTAACTTGGTCTGTTCAGCCTAAAAAGGAGGAGACTGAGGGGAGACCTCATTGTGGTCTACAGTTTCCTCATGAGGGGAAGAGGAAGGACAGACACTGATCTCTTCTCTGTGGTGACCAGTGTCAGGGCTCAATGGAATGGTCTGAAGTTATGTCAGGGGAGATTGGATATCAGGAAAATGTTCTTCACCTGGAGCATGGCTGGGCACTAGAATAGCTGCCCAGGGAAGTGGTCACAGCACCAGACTGAGAAGAGTTTAAGCAGTGTCTGGACAATTCTCTCACATACATGGTGTGACTCTTGGGCTGTCCTGTGCAGGACCAGGAGGTGGACTCAATAATCCTTATGGGTCCCTTCAAACTCAGGATGTTATATGATCTATGTTTACCTATCTCCTCCAGCACAAGGAGTCTGGTGTGTTATTCTGAGGCTTGGATAAGACAGTGCAGCTGTTCAGTTTGAGCTATGTCACACAAGCTCAGCTGTGTCAGTGCACCAGTGACCACAAGTCAGACAAATCTGGATGTTAGCTGTTGTGGTTTCTCTCGTGGTGGGGGCTGCTACCGGCTAGCAGTGAATTCCTCCAGACCACAGAAACATCTCATGTGGGTCCATCAGCTCAGCAGCTGTGCGTGGGTCAGGCTTGGAAGAAGGAATCGTGCTCTCTCTTGAGTTAATAAGGATGTTTATTCAGTGCAGCCATGTGGAAAGGGCCTTGCTGGAGCCCCTTCTCACCATGCTGGTAGCATGGAGGGGGTGAGGAGAGAGAGAGTGTGGGCGTGGTGTGTCCCCTTTTCCCAGCTCAGGGCCTGGGCGGGGAAACACCGACTCAGTGGGGAATGGAAGGGGGAGGGGTCACATCAGGACGAACCACAGGGGTAGGAATGGGGGGGGGGTGGAAGGAACATACCAAGTACAGACTTATAACAAACACAAAATACAAATTCAAAAACCTGAAACTCACGTCGCTACATTAGGCTACAAATGCTGAGGAACATGGAGATGAATAGACATAACTGAGACAGAGGACCAGCTTTGTTTCTAATATCAAGGTGCTCATCTTCTACTTCAGATCTGTATCTGCAATATCAGAGCGTCTGACAGAACCTTGTGAAACAGGAAGATAGGCAGCAGATTCCTCCCAAATCACTTCATAACTTAGAAAATATAAGCCTCCACCTCATTTTTTATGAAAACTGATGTATTTAATTGCAGCTCCAGTAAGCTCATGGTGAAAAGAAAAGTATTTAAATTCTATTATGTTTTCTTCTGTAAATAAGTAAAATAACTCTTGCTGGTTTTATTGCGTTTCATTGGTAAGGTGTGTTATTCAAATATATTAAGGAAGAGCTTACATGCATTTTGATTCAGAAACAGCGTACAAAAGACAATGAATTTAGGGCAGTAATTCTTGTTTTTGATAATAGAAATTTTTAAATGAAGCATACAGAGGAACCTAGCTAAGCCTGTTCTCTTTACAGGAAATTAAGATATACAGAGAGGTTCAGAGAGTGATCCATTCTCACTTAATTTAAATATATATCCAAAAGTGGGATGCATTATCTTTTAGAGATGCTAAATCTCTTATGTTGACCAGAAAGCAAAACTAGAAAATAAACTGAGAACCCAGAGAACTGAGAATAACTTCTTACCCAGGTCTGTTTAGGTGTGGTGAATCTTACACTTTATCAGTTATGAGTTACCAGTTGTGGAGCCTATGAAACTACCTGAAAACACCACTATATAAACGTCTTTTTAGTATGATGGAAGCTGTGGGCATGAATCATCAAATCATTCTGCTTGGAAGTAGTCTAAGAAGGTCTTTAGCCGAACCTCCTGATGAAAGTAGGTAAACATGAAATTCAGACCAGGATGCACAAGGCTGTAGCCTATTACTGGGTCCTGAAACCCCCAAGCATGGAGACAGTGCAACCACTCTGTGCAGCCTGACCAACACATTGTCCATTCTCACTGTAAAACAGGATTTTTCCCAAGTCCTTGCAATGTGCTATTTCTTCATAACTACTGCCTCTCACCCCTAATTTACCTCAGTAAAGAGCCTGTCTGCATTCTTGGCTCCTCATAGGCACTTATAGGAGATATACATTGTCCTAAAGCCACCCCTTCTTTAGGATGAACCAGTAGGGCTCCCTCAGTGTCTCCTCACAGAAGTGCTCCAGTGCTGACTGTTCTGGTGGCTTCTCAATGAACTTAATTCCATTTATTCACAACTTTGTAGCACTGCAAGGCCCAAGCCTGTATGATGAGTATCAGATGCAGTTTATACAGTGCTGAGTTAAGAGGGGCTGGTCACTCCCCTTGAGCTCCTTCCTGTACTCCTCATTGATACATCATGTAGTTGTTACCATTTTCAGGTCACACTGCTGACTTACGGTTAACCTCCTGTCTGCCAGAAGTTCCAGAATATTTTCAGCAGATCTACTCTCCCACCAATGAGTGCCTGACCTGTATTGTTGGGGTTTTTTGTAGATGCAGGACTATACCTATACCCCTGCTAAATTTCCTATCTGATCCTCCTGGATAGGGTTGTCTGGGCTCTTTTGAATGGCATCCCATTCTCTGAACTTGGCAGCTGGTGTCATTATCCCATGTTTGGTGTAATCTTCAGATTTTATGAGGGTGCATTTTATCTTCTTTTTCAAATCATTCTTTAGAGATATTAAAGAGGACAGGTACCAGGATAGACCCTCTGGGGAAATCCCCTGAACTGTTGTCCAGCTATAGTACAAAAGAATAACTGCTACCTAGAGCTTGATAATCCAGACAGATTTTTACCCTCCTAGTTGTCCTGACATTCAGACATCTTTGCTTGAATACAAGAGTATTGTGAGACACAATGCCAAAGGCCTTACTAAAGTCAAGGTTAAGAATTTCAAGTGCTTTACATTAATGCATGGATTCAAAAATTTTATCATAGCTCATTTCACCTTACTCTGATAGCTTTATGATCTTATTTTTGATAAACCCATGACGGTTAGTCCTAGTAACCTGCCTCTCCATCATGTGACTGGGATAGACTGAACTGGAATTTTCTATGGACTGAAGTTCAGCTAATCAATCTTGTTGTAAACCCCTTCCTCACTAGTGCTTCTTTGTCCGGTTTTGAATACAGGTAAAATATTTTCTTCTGTTATTATGGACCTCTCCTTCTTTCCACAGTGTCTTAAGTGTGATAGAAAGAAGTGTCACAATGACATCTGTTAGGTCTCAGCACTTTGGTATCCATTCTGTCTGGTCCCACAGTGTAGAGAATACCACTCTTATGTAAAGAAAAATAATCCTGAATTTATAGTTCAAACATAAACTTACGACAGAATACAGCACGTAAATATAATTTCAATTGAAATGAATGTGTCTTGTTTTGCTACAGAATTCCACAGGGAATCTGTGGATTTTGCAAATGCAAGTTAATTTTCTTTTCTTTGTGGGAAAAAGCCATTCAACATGACTACTTTTTTTCTTTCTTTTTCAGTATTTAGTTTGAGTTCTTTGTTCCCCTAAATATAATTTGAACAATTCTATTGAATGAAATTGTTCAAGGCTGTAGTTTATTCATGTATAATCCACAATTAGCACAAACTACTCTTGAAATATTAAATGCTGATTTCTTAACTGTATTTGGATTCTTAGTTGCCGAAATATTAATGTTCTGTCAAAGATTCAGCACTGATAGTTCTGGAGTTTTTTGTCTCATAAGCTATCTGTGCCCTTCGTGACACCCTGTGACAAATAACACCGGGTACGTAACAGCCTGCAATCAATATATACGGAACAATGCGAACATCAACACAACACAGGTAATGTGTGCCTTGTGCTGAGGAAATATCTGCCAGGAGAGAGTGACATGAGGATGGACATATTAAATATTTTAAGTTGGACAGAAATGAATAATTAGTACAGAGCAGTTGTAATTGCTTTATTTAAGAGATGATGGATAACTGAGTATTGCTTTTGTTGTCAGATGAGTTCTGAGTGACTTGTCAGCAGCTGGCAGCTTAATGTTTCCAGTGTCCAAGAGAACAAGCATGCCACCCGTGCTCATGTCAGAGCAGGGAATGTAGCTCTCCCAATGAGCTTCAGGCACTCGATGAGTCACACAAGTGGTTTCCTTTACAGCACCTGAGCAAAGCAGGTGAACTCAAGGTGGACAGTTAATTAACAATGGGGATGGCATAAAGTTTGTCACCTGCAACACAATTCAGCTGGGTTACAATGTCTTTTAAGTCTTTCACATTAGCAAAGAACTTTCAAATTCTAGAAGAAAAGGCAGCTAGTTTTGCCTATACCATTATGGAGTACAGGTTGTGGGGTTTATTCAAAAATGTGCTTTTGATGAACATAAATTGATTAAATCTCTTTTTAATAGAAGTTTTTGAGATAATTTTAGGAAATATGCTAGGAAACCTGCCTCAAATATCTAAAATTAACTGTTCTGTAGAAATACAGATTTCTAATTTTGGAAGACTGAGTAGAGCTTTATTTCACTCTGAAGACCAAATACTTCTGCAAAGATATTTCTAAACTTAATCAAAGGCATTAGCTACACATAATTGCAAATATGTGATCAAGAGATATTTTGAACAATTTCTAGAAACAGTTTTCTCAGATTGAATGTTTCCTTACTGAAAGAAAAGAACATCAATAATAATAGCTACACAAAAGAAATAATTTTTCTTTTTCCTTTTTTTTTTTTTTTAATGTGTGAATTTTTTTTCTGTAGTAATGACAGTCCTGTATTGGCCAAGAGATAACTTTAAATACAAGAAAATGAGATTAGATAAAATTCATAAAGCATTTTTAAAAATAAATTTTACTCTAAATCAAGTTAATTAAAGTTATATCACAGGTAATTATATCAGTATTATCAATATTTATTGCTTCTGATATTAATGTGTTTTTCAGAAATGCATCAAACTGCACACTAATAAAGAGTTGCTGTTAAGTGAGAAATTAATCCCATGCTTGCACCCTCACAGTGTCTTCAAAGTCAGAGTGTACTCTAGATGGATGTCTTCAAATCATATCAAGGATATCAGCAAAATCCCAAGTCACCAGCAGTTGCCTATCTCCCAGAATAAGATAAAGCCCTTTCCTTTGAATAACAAATTTTGTACTCTTATTCCTAAGCAAAAGATAATTTGGTTAGAGCTGATAAAAGTATGTTATTACTAGGATATTGTGCAGGATGAGATACTAAAAAATATGCCAAGGAGAAACAATGCATAATCATGATATTGTGCATATTTTTGTATTGAATGAATGTTCTTGGCACTGTAACAGCCATAAGCTGGCAAACTTGTAACTCTGATGCAATGGTCACAGGAAAGAATTTACTATTCTTTAATGTAACTGGTGAAGTTCCACTAAGCAAGAAAAAATATTTCACCACACCTTTCTAATGCAATAGTGATGATATCAGATTGCATTACTTCAAGGGTCTTCAAAGTGGACATGACTAACAAGATACGTATCTATTTCTGTGGCCAATTAAACGATCTTACCATCAATATAACAATCCTGCCACATCAGTCTCAGTAATTATCCTGAGTGGAGTGCAATGGCTGAAAATGGCTGAGCATTTACCCCTGAATGTTGCTACAGGAATAGTAAAGTATATGTGAGGTGTAGTCTTAGGATGAAATTGCTATCTTTTTTTGGTGGATCAGAATGGATTAAGCAATAACACTGTAAATGTTTTCTCACTCCAAGTAACTTTGATACAGTTGTCAGCACAAATATCCTGTGCAATGGAGTAAGGTCAGATGTACATCATGAAGCACTTTCTATATCTAGTTTTGCTACCATTGTTCCCAAGCCACATTACTGGCACTAGAAACTGTACAATTCCTGGTTTCTTTTCCTTAATTTGCTTGGAAGGCATTGCCTGCAAAATAAAAGGTCACTTAAAATGGGTTAATTTAATAGTGATCCTGTACCAAGTATCTTCAGTGGAAGTTAATTTAATAGTGATCCTGTACCAAGTATCTTCAGTGGAATAATTCATTCTGCATTATTTTTATAAATTTGAATGAGAAAAATAAGGCAGTGCAGCATAAGAAAATTCTAGAAGACAAGCACTGTAAAGTACTCTGTAGACTTGTCTTGCTTCTATTTCCATTAAATATATGCAGCAAAATTGAAATATAGATGGTATATGGCCTCTGCAAGGAACAAAACTTCCTATATATTATTTTTTTCTCTATAACATAATTTAAAAATAATGTATGCAAACACTTCTAATGGTTGTAATATGATTTGAATCAAAAGTTTATCTAAAGGAAAAATAATTTTTTCTCAAATAATGTTCTTATAAACAGGAGCACAATTCTACTCACAGTATTTGGAACTAAGACTACCTTAGAGAAAATTGAGGAAAGCTAAATTACAGCCTATAAGAGAAGGTCCAGACTGACTGCAATACCCTATTTTTTAGAAGGCACATATCCTCATTTATTATTATTTTTCTGCCTGCATACCTCAGCTTTTGTCCGCCTGTCTCCATAGATCTTGGGTGCATTTACAAAGGTCAATTTAATTTGTGTACCACCATGGCACTGTGCAAGATACTTTTGGAATTATCCAAACTGGGAGAATTATTAGATCAAAAGGTACACCTACAATAATAATTAAAACTCTCAACACCACCTCATTGGGACACTTGAAAAAAACAAAATTTCCAAGAATCAAATTGTGCTAACTACCTATTGCTCTCTAGAGGTGTGCAGTATGTACACATCCTTACATTGTATCTGTACTACCCAGTAGCAATTCCCACCTAAAGTGGGAATTCCAGTTCAGATGAACTATGATATCATATACCAATTATATTTCAGTTTTTTAAATATATTTATTGTCATCAAGGTTTCATATAAAAGAAAAGAATCTTCTAATAGAAATGATCCCCTGAATTGTATTTATAAGTGTTTATTCTGTGAATTTCAAAGAAAGATTTAAGTTAGTCTCCTTAAATGATGAGAAAAATCAATGTCCTTTGCATACTATGAGTGTTAATACACACTTCTATAGGGAAACTTTTATTATGATGATGTATGATGACATATATATGATGACATATAAAACCTACAAAGGATTAGAATAATATAGATGTGAATAATCCTAACATTTAAAATTCTTTGTTATATTTTTTTAAAAGATAAGAATGGACGAGAAAAGTCTATATGACATTTAATTATTGGTTCTAAATTTTTCTTATCATGTACCAGAATATTTTAATAAGGGAATTTCTTTTAATTGTAAGTATCTTTTGAGCTTAAAAGACCTATATCTAAACCTCTTTACTCTTCTGTAGTTTGTTTCCCTTGAAAACTCATCCAGAATAATATCTAGCATGTTATTTCTTTAATACTATTTTATCTGTAATGATTTTAAAATTTTTGTGGAAGAGAGAAAAATGAAAGAAATATAGCTCAATTGTTTTATTTTATTATTTAGATTTTTTTCCAGTAGATTAGAAGGTATGCATCTTAATAAATTTTTGTCCAATTCTGCTCTTCGTGAGCTGTATGAAAAATTTTTTAATATTTTTTAATAACTGTACACAAAATGAAAACTCATGTTTCATTTCAATGGGTTTAATACAAGCATCAGGATGAAATAAAGTAGAAATTAAACAGAGAAGGTTGTGGTCAGAGAATAGTCTAGAAACTAAAAATATGAATACTTTTGAAGAACAATTAATTATCTACTAAACACAATAGTCTAAATATAATCTTTGGCTCAAAAAGTCTGTAATTGCAAAGCACTGGGCACTCGCGGGACATCCATCAGATAATTCTAGATTTTCTATGGGTTGTTTCTGGATTTTTTTTCATTCAACATCATTTTCTACACATGAAGAATCACCATTGCCATTCTGTTAACAAAATTGAAAAAAACAAATGTTTCAACAGTAAAAAAAGTCTGATAGTCATCATTTCCCTAAATTTTCAGCAAACTTGTTGTTCTCCAACAGTCCTTTTATTATTATTCTTTAAAAAAGTAAGATATCCTTAACACAGGTGTTACTGCTGATAAAAAAGTTTTAAAATACTGACCTCTTGGTAAAAGGAATTTTAAATGCAAAGAATTCTACAATTATTTCCTATTTAATATCTCAATTTCTTTTTACGTGTAAGTAGTACCTAGCAAAAGACAAAATTATAATTATCACTAAAATGGTTTATTTATGACCTAAATTGCTACATTTCATTTAACTGAATTATCTGAGTTCTCTAATCTGATATGGTTCCACATATTGAGTCATAATGTGGCCTTAAACTCACATCCAGTATAACAGAATGCACCTTCCACAGGACGGGATGTCCCTGAGAGCAAAGATCACCCTAAACACTTAGGCAAAATACATTTTTTTGTGTAATCTCAAATGTTCCATTAGAAACATCAGCAGTTCTCCAAAGTTTTATTAATTTGGAAGTTCTGTTTAAGATTATATTCCTGTGGGAGTGATTGTATGTAAATGATCAGCACAAAAATAATCCAATCCTTATTAAATGAGTAGCCATTTGTGCTGTCACACCTTCCAAAGTAATGTTCCCTTTATCTATTTTAATGTAAAAGTGCATGTTAGCAGAATTAGATCTTTTCATACTCATAAGGTATTAGATATATGTATTGTGGATTTTTTCTTTTAATCTGTAGGACAAAATTCTCTCTATATATTTTCAGCAGGTACAGATTGATATTTGTCTTAATTTTATTACACTAGTGCTAACCAACCCCTTTGTATTGAAACATAAAATCCAGTTTTGTTTGATCATGTTAAAGAAAACAAAGCAGAAATAATGAATAGAGGCTTCTAAACAACACAATTTTGAGAAATGAAGAAATATTCCCGATTTCACTAAATTAGCTGACAGAGCAAGTAGACAACAAAGGACTGAGATACAGAAATAAACCATGAGTGAGGGATGCAGAAGTGAATCCACAAGAGTAGTCAAAGTGGTCAATATTATTGCTGGGATGCCACTGGGGGCTGGATCATGTAAAACTTATTCAGAACTAAATAAAAAACATGAATGTATCTTACCAGCTTTCTGGTGTCTTGCAGAATTCAGTTTTGGAGTGAGCACAAACTAATTGTCATAAAACATGGTTTAGTTTGGTTTGGTCTGATTTGGTTAGAATTTCTTTAATTTACTTTTGTTTGTTCTATATTGATTTGTAGTTCCTAGAAGTTTGAAAACACAATTCTCTTTGGTATTTCACAAAAAGATGATTCTGTAAACCACTTATATGGTTTCATAGGTGTCTGCATTACTTCACATACCTCCAGTGAATTGCAGGATATATCAGAGAGAAAAGAGAAATAATACTAAAGATTGCAGCTGCAGCATCTCTTGCACAACTGCTCAGTTACACAATAAGAGTTGTGGCTATGACCCAGATATCCTGCCTTTTCTTCTTTTTCTCTTAGTTATAGTTGAAACCACTTATGAATCAAATAATTCTGCAGCTGAGTGACTGTTTTGTAAAATATGGAACCACTACCAGTCTCTGCTACAACAGTTAAGTAACTGAGTGGTCCAATTGAAGATGCAATACAAAGAATCATAATAATGTTCAAGTGATAACTACTTGGGATTAGTCTTGGTGACAAACAATCATTTTCCAGACAGAGAGGATAAATAATTTATTTTAATTTTTAAAAATAATTAGTAGGGCATTTTAACGGAGTCTTTTGGCACATCAGATTGTTCAGTTCTGCTGGCCAGCATCTCCAAGTAAACAAATGTAACATCAAAACCCCTAGAAAGGCAAGAGTTTTATTCAGGAAATATACATGCAGTTGGCATTAACCTTGATAGGAAACTTAGGAAACCTTATGTACATTTTTAAAAATATCTTGAAAAATTGGAAAATTTTTGTTTCCCTTTATTTCTAGACATAAATTTAAACCATATAGAATTAGAAGAACAAGGAAATAAATATGTCTTAAGACATTAGTTAATAAGAAAATCTTGTTTCGTATTAGAAAATAAATACAGAAAACCAGAATGCACAGCTCTAACTGGATAATTCTATTTATCTCCCCATGAGGAAAAGATGTCACATAAAATCTTCAAATACTTTTTAAGGTCCAAAGTTCAAGGAAGACTATAATTTATCCTGACCTCTTCCTACTGGTAAATTGAAATCCTAACCACTAGGCTAAACAGCTATGAACATATTATGTCCCTAAAAATCATGTTGCAATGGCATGCAATAATTTTAGCAATGTACTTGAGGCCATGTAATTACACACAAAAAGCGAACACAGAAATAGATCAAATAAGAAGTTGAACATAAAAAACAGGAGTTAAATAGAGAAGAAGAAATCTTTTACTTCTGGATAAAAAAATGTGCAAAGCTCTCAAGTATATAAAATAATCCCCTGAATTTCTAGCCATTGCAAATTAACATCATATCAAAACTTGAACTCATATATCCAATATGCAGTTTAATACAGTCAATGGTACCTCTTAGTTGCTGGTCTATATTAAATTCCTGGTAACCGACACACAAGTCTTCAGTGATGGGGTCACAACTGCAGTGAATTTGAAACCTTTACTTATGAAAGGGTACAATATTTATATCAAACAATCCCATCTAAGAGCCGTGGTAAACACATGGCAATGTATGATTTTGCTCTTTCTTACCTCTTTCAGAATTGCAAGCATCTCATCCAACTCAGTAGTTAACCCCCTCTTGTAGAAAGAAGTATGACATTCTTTACACTTTATTTTTGACACCAGATGGAAAAGGGCAAAAGAAACAGATTGCAATACCCTACTTAATAAAATTCCTCATACTTCTGTATTTATTCATTAATGCTAGGATTGCCATCATCTAAGCAAATGGTCAACCAGAATACACTGTTATTGTATGACTTTTATCACATATTTTGGCAGTTCTTAAAGCTGCTTTTAAGGTTGCCCCCAGTATAGAGTAAAAAAAAAAAACAAAAACCAAAAACACACCCAAAAAAAAGACCCCACAACAAAACCAAACCAAACCAAACAAACAAACAAACAAACAAAACCCTTGAAAAAATATAATGAATCCAGTAGTTCTTTTTATTGTGAGGAAGGCAATGAAACCCTCCTCTTTTCACAGATATTTTGCCTCCTTTTCATTTTCTCAAGTGTATTTCAAGAATTTAGACAGCTGAAGCTTCTGCTATTTCATGTAGATTTTAGAATTTTCAATGGCCTCTGTCTGTAAGAAATATAAGACAGACATGATTGTTTTGTATAAGCATCATGGGAATATAGTACATGGAGTTCATAGAATACAGTATCACAGAGAACAGTGTCCCTGCTTTGTTCTGGCTGTAACCAACAAAGTAACATGCCTTGTAGTAGTTTTTTCTGAATTTACTATTGTATCAAGCAGTGGCATGGTCTGCAAATGGATCGTTAGCATGAAATAAATCTCTGTGTAGCTTTATCTATCTAAATGTCTGTGTTTTGTTTTTAGCCTTTTCCACCATTTGATGCACTGACAGATTTGCCTGTATACTTTAGTTTCAATCAGTCCTAGGAAAAAAGCTCAAAACCGAAGCCAGATCAGCTGCTTCCATCTCTCTCGTTCTTTTTCCCTTCTCCCACTTACAAAAGAACCCCTATTATTCTCTGCGGAACAATTGCATGTGAGTTTGATTAACAGCTGAATCTTGGCAGGATTGTTCCATCATTTTTTTCTGATGGCTTGCAGCTGCAGAATCAGTTCATCAGCCTTGTAGCTGATGAGGAACAGGGAATACGGTCAAACAGCATCCCTGGTAGCTGACTCTGAACGACTCAGGACCACAAAAATAAAGTGGTGTGTGGTGGTGGCAGGAGAGCCACTATGCAGAGGGCAGATGCTCTCACCTGCTGACCAGACTTGTCCTCTGGAGACTTGCATTCATGACTTCCCTGAGAGGTGACCAATGCCTCATCCAGCTTTGTCGTTCTGCAGTTATTCCACAAAGGCACCAATAATATAGAAAGGGCTCACCTGGGAATTGCCAAAATGTGTGTAAAGGGCTCTGTGGACAGTGCTCAACAGCATACACATAATGTTTGACTCCTGCCAGTGAGGAGAAAGGGCATTAGGAGGGCTCAGCAGACTTTATGGCTCAAAAATAGTTTGATTAGCTGGTGTTTGAGTAGGGCTTCAGGTTCTACAACCATGGGACTCTCTTAAAGGATCAAAACCTTTCTGCAAGAGACTGGATCCATCCTGGCCCAGTCAAGTGGGGCATTTTTCCCAACAAACAGACCGAACCAATTGGTGAAGACAGCCTCCACAAAAATCAACCATGGAAATCTTAGGTGAGGTAAATAAACTAAAAGCTCAGAATGATGAGAAAAAAGGAGACACAATAATCAACTCCAACCACCCATCCGGGCTCTCCATTCACAGGACTTATCCCACCAGGTTTCACTTTTGCCAATGATATCAGACCTCTGGGACTGGGCCAGAACTTTAAGCTCCTCTTGTTTGTTCCTCATGCTGTGTACATTGTTGCTAGGAACATTTCAGGTGTGGTACTTTGTAGCCAACACCTCATGAAGCAGATGAAAAATGATAAATAGGTAAACTTGTGGAAATCTTTTGTGGTTTCACAAGAGGATTTTTTATCTCTTTGTGAAGTCATAAAGGGAGAACCTCCTTCCTAACTTATTCGACAGCCTCTGAGAGGTATTATATCACATGCATGGCAGGGTCACATGCATATCTTTTTCCATATGAACAAAGACATCGTAACAATTGTAAAAGTCAAGACCTTAACTGCAGCCTCTGAGCTACTGGACTCCGGAGTACTCTGTTTCTGCTGTTTAATTTTCTCCATTTGGCATGAAGCAGTATTACAGCAGATATAATTTCAGTGCTCTGGTCACCAAGCGGCCAAGTTATTGTCTCTCTTTTTAAAAATTTGCTCTAGTATATTCTCACATTATTAATATATTCATTTGCTTTTATTAAAACTGCTCATAAATGAAGTATAAAAGAGTCTACATAAAAATTATAGTAAAAAATATTATATTTAATGAAAACCTTTATTTTAAAAAATGCATTCCGTTTAGTCTCTCCTCTTTGCTCATTTAATGCAATATAAATCAGATTTTTGGTGATGGCAGATTTATCCCAAGAGGTGAAAGTAGAAGTTAGCCTATTCCTCCAGTTTAAAAGGTAAAATCTTTAGTTTTATTACTGATTAAATAAAAAAAAAATCTCAGTGTTAGAAATCTCAAAAATAGTTATTACATATATATATTTATTTTTACATTTATTTGAGCTTTTTAGTCTTTGTCTCCTTTATTGTATTTAGGTATCTTAGTAGACTGTAGGTATAATGATTTCTTCCTGGATAGGTCTTTTAATTCAATTTCATGTTCACACACTTGTTCATGGCTTGATTAATCACACCTTCTCTTTTGATATGTTCTCCTCACAGACTTTCCTCATTGTTTTTGATACTTCTGTCTGTATTTGAGACATATCCAGCATAGATCTTAGTGGATTTAAGTGGATTTATCTCTTTCCATTTATCAGCACTGAAAAACATCAATTCTAGTATACCATGATGTCCTTTATAGGAGGCTATCCTGTCCTCAACTCCTGTCTTTACTGTCTGGTACATCTTCGCAATAGTCCTTTTCCAAAATTTCTCAGTACTAGCTACTTCAATCCAATACAACACCTGAGTCTGTTATACATCTGCTCTTAGAAGTACAGCATGATCAAAACAGAGCTTTGAAAAAGCTGTCAGGTCTTTCATCTAGTTCTTAACTCACAAAAGTGTGAAATCTCTGTCCTCTCCTTGTAGTGGCTGAATAAAAAAGCTCCTTGTAGTTTTACGTGGTCATCTGCTCAAGGAAAAATTCTGTTGTGCAAAAGTGACAAAGAAAACAAGGCTGTGAACAAAATGACTACAATCCACCCCAAATCCAGCTGTTCTTAATACTACTTGAATGTTCTTCCTTTAAAAAAAAATGCCAAAAGAAAAAAAGATTCCTGCCATGGCTAAAAGACTCCAAATTAAAAAAATTCAGCATGTCCTATTGCTAACATTTTGTCAAAGGCCAGAAAATTACTCAGTACTGTGCCAGATTTTTTTTTTCCTTTTTTTTTTTTTTCTTTTTTCAGTAGGATGAAATAGTTTCTGGAATGTCATATGCAAGTGATCTTCATAGTTTGTCTTCTTCATTGAAGCAAAGTAAGATTGATATTAACTCTCTCTTGTAATCAATGACAAAATAATCCAAATGAAAAGGAGTAGCTTCTTCATCACCTTATAGATACTATAGGGTTTTTTCAAAAATGTCAATAACCTTTTATATAAATAGACACAGAATTTAATCAAAATGTACATTCAGATGAACTTTTGTTAGCATAAAATCTCAAATAAAATTTCTTGGGCATCTTGGAATCTGGGAAGTGGAGTTGAGGAAGATGAAAATATCATATGCTTTTCTCTTTGTGTGACACTGGATACAGAAAACATTTCAGCTTCAATCACTTAATGTAAAATTCCCTTATACCTAAAGAGTACTTTCAGGCAAAATGTTGGCCTTTAAGTCTTTAGGGCAGATTATATGGAGCCTGGATAATAAATACGTGTATGTCAACTGTTTTTTTAACATATATTGAATAATTTACAATATGAGAATGAGAATTCTTGAATTCTTATTCCAAAGCTATATTTTCCCTTTTCAATCTAATTATATCATCTATAAAATTTTCAACTGTTATAGATAATTTATATATGCAATTTTTTTATTTATTGCACAGATACGAGTATTTTTTTTGCGCTTGGAACAATTTGATGCTGTTGTGATCAAGTAGACTTTTTTCTTTTGCACCGTCGATGTTCTGAATCATTGAATAAAGGTGAGTGAGCAAAAAAAGATAGATTTCCAGTTGGCTTCATTGACATCTTTCTTTATCAGGTACAGTATAATACCTATAAATACACAAGCTTCCTAGAAAATAGTTCAGGATGTGGAACTAAATGTCAGGTAGCCTATGACACGCCTACCAAAAATAGACACTTAAAAAGCTATCCTATAAAGTGACAAAAGAAATCTCAAAAGAGAGGCATGTGAATAAAGTTCCAGCCATGTGTTTTAAGTACCAAATATGTGACAAATACTTAATAGAAAATTCATTTAATACTTCCACATCTGATAAATACAAAAAAAGACAATGATAAACCTGGACAAACCCAAATAACTTATTAAGGGCTTAGAAACTTTTTTACAGAAGAAAGTGCCATCAAAGATTTTCTACAAGTGATTTTTCCTTTAAAAAGAGCTTCTTGCCAAGACGGAGGGGAAAATGCCTCAAAATCCTTTGTAAAGTCTGACCTCAAACTCTTTTTTTAAGAAAATGTTGTGCCAGTATTACAAAGAAAAATTTTTATTTTCAGTAGAGAAGTTTTTCAACTGTGAATTATTTACAGGTGAATTCCTGTTTAGAAGCAATTTAACAATTTAGGCAGGTCTAGATCTGTAGCTTAGAAGACTATTCTACATATTTTTGATCTACTCAGAAGAAACTAGCTCTAGTATTTAAAAAGCAGTACTGTTCCTTAAACAGGTTTCTGTCCTCCTATTTTTTTTCTTTCTCAAATAAGTGATGACATTTACTCAAGTTTATATCCAGGGAATATTTTCCATTTTGATCATAAGGTATTTTTATTGCCTTATTTTTTATAGCCTATAATAGATAACAACCATGTGATACAGAATATACTTAGATACTCTCTAATTGGAAGCTGTGTTTGGATAATGTTTTGATAGCACAGACAGGTATTGAAGATTGTGCAGAATAGTGCAGAATAGTACTGTCACAAAAACATAGCTGCATTCCCAGAGCAATGAGGTATCAAGAATATATCATTAAAACATACACGGATGCATTCAAAAGCTTTTCAAACTTAGTAACTCCTGCTCAGCAGAGAATAGATAATGTAGTTGTCCTGAATTCATTTACAAGGGATGTTTAGATTCATTGTCCAAACAACCTTGCACTGTAAGGACAAGGAAATCTTTCCACTACAAGAAGTTTTGCCCTAGATTAAACCACTGTGCAGCTGCACAAGTACTTTGTAGATGTAGATGCAGATGTTTGTTCATAGCTGAGGTGATCACTGTCTGTGTGTGTGTGTGTGTGTCCATTTCTATATGCCTTTGTGCAGACAAGAAGCCTTCTAAGCCAAATGTCTGAGAACCTAAGCTATAACTTTGATTTTAAATTATATTTTTATAGATAAAAAATAAAAAGTCAAGTATTCCCAAAAACAGGTTTTCATACACATTCCCTCATTTCACACAGTACAATTAAATCTGTATGGACTATTACCTTTACTTAGGATCAACTTTTTTTCACCCTTCTTTCCAGAAACTACTGAATTATTTGCAAATAATGTATTAAAAAAATCAATGCACTGTCAAGAAACTCCAAAAGTTAATCATTATTATTACATGTTACAAATTATTAATGGCATTTACAATACTGGTATCTATCATCTTTGTATATAAGATTAATTGAAAAATTACATTGGAAAGGTACTGTTCTCAGAATCATCAGATAAGTAAAAACACTAAACCCTAACAACAGTTCAGCACATATTCATGGGCATACATGCACCCTGCTACCATTCTGCTTATTCTTTAAAGCACAGGAATAGTACTTACAAGAACACTGAAACATAGAATTGTTAAATCACTGAGACTGAAAAGACCTACAAGAGTAGAGTCCAGTTTGACCAAACTCCACCATGACAATTAGACCATAGTACTAAGTGTGATGTCCAGTCATTTTTCGAACACTTCCAGGGATGGTGACTCTACCACATCAGAGGCAACTCTCTTTCAATGCTTACCAACCCTTCCCATGAAGAAATTCTTCCTGATTTCCAACCTGAATCTCCCTTGGCGCAGCTTGAGACCATGTCCTCCTGTCCTGGACACAGCACTTGAGGTGCAGCCTCACCAGTGCTGAGTACAGGGGGACAGTCCCTTCTCTAACCTTGCTGGCTACACTATTTCTGATCCAGGCCAGGATGCCATCAGCCTTCTTGGCCACCTGAACACACACTGGCTCACATTCATCTGCTGTCAACCAGCATTCCTGCTCTTTTTTCACTGGACAGCTTTCCAGCCACTCTGTTCCCAGCACTTCAGGGGTTTGTTGTGACTCACGTGCAGGGCCTGGCACTTGGCCTTGTTGAATCTCATATTGTTGTCTTCAGCCCACCAATCTAGCCTGTCCAGATCCTTCTGCAGAGACTTACTACTCTCCAGCAAATCAATGCTCCTGTCCAATTTAGTGTTTTCTGCAAACTTAGTGAGAATGTACCCCATCTCCTCATCCAAACCATTGCTAAAGTTATTAAACAGCACTGGCCCAAATACTGAGCCTTGGGGACCCCACTAGCAACTGGGTACCAACTGGATGTATCACTACTTACCACAACTCTCTGGGCCCAGCCTTCCAGCAAAGAGTGCATCTGTTCAAGCAGTGGGCTGCTGGCTTTTCCAGGAGGGTTTTGTGGGACACAATATCAAAGGTTTTACTGAAGTACAGGTGGATTAAATCCATAAACTTTCCCTTATCCACTAGAAGAATCACCTGGTCATAAAAGGAAATCAGCTTTTAAAAGAAAATCATGTTGGTTAAGCAGGATCTGCTTTTCCTAAACCCACAGTGGCTGGGTCTGATCTGATTGTCCTGAAAATATCAGGTACATAAAATTCAAGAAATTTCCATTACTAGCAGATTCCTCATAGATGCATCAGTTATTTTAATTGACGCCCATGCAGTAGTCTTAACACTTTACTAAGCACAAAAACATAGATCCCTGTTCTATCAAGAAGTTATTCTGAAAGCAGTCAAACCAGACTCTCTTTCACTCATTCCTATTATGCATTTGAGAGCAGTCTTTTCTCACAAATATTGCAGTTCACTCCAAGGTTTATAGTAGGAAATTCTTTAATATTGAAAATCTTGCAAAAATTAAACCAGCATGATGTTAAGCAGAATTTGCCCTGAAAACACACTTGACCACCAGCTCAGGTCTGGCTGTGATCAACACTGGGGTCCAGAATGCTCCCTTTGATCCAGTGTGTGTGTCCCAACTCTGCCTAGTGCCCCAGCAGTGCCTCATGGGACTCCACTTTCCTCAGTGATAGACACACATGGATGTGTTCCCACTAAGGTGTTAACATTTTCATTACTTATCACTTTCTAACTCTCATGGGTGGCAGCAGTTGCCAATGGCTTCATTGGTCATACAGTCCCAGATCAACCTCTTTTATTTTGGCTATATCTAAAAGTAATTAGTGGTCATTTGGGTGGATGCAGCTAAGGATTCATTTTCTCTCAGTGGTGCATCTGAGTAGGTGTCAGCCTGTGACACATATGGACATGTTCATTACTGAGTAGATGGGTGGCTGTAATCGGTACTTCTTAAAGCTGTTGGTCATTATGGCTTAAAAACAACTGAGCAATTTTATCCATATCAGCAGTATCAACTATGTTTACAAGAAGGAAGCAAGTTGAATGCTGTTTTACAAAACTCCATTTCCTGCAATGTCCAGAGGACTTCCAAGGAAAGTACACAGGGCTTGTACTTTTACACTTTGATTTTTCATTTTCTGCACAGGACATCAACATTTCTACCCACAAAAGAAGCAAAAAAAGCCTTCTTAGTGCTTCCAGTAAATAATTTTCATTCAGTACCTAGAGCATAGTATAACAGGTAATTTTAATAGAATATATTGATCATGACAAATTTTAGTTTTGGGATGCAATCTCTGCAGAAATAGTTTCTTTCTTCCCATCACCTTCCTCCTGGAAAACAAGAAAAAAAAAAGTTAAACTATCTACTTAAAACACAAGTTATCCTACTTAGGTAAGTAGGAAAACTCACACACTGCATTTATACTCTCAAATGGATTTTATTAAACTTTTCACTCTCAGGAACTTAATTCCTTTCTGCAAATATTTGTTGTAGAAAAGGGGAAAGAAACCTTATGGCAATATAAATTCAGATTCTCCTTCATGGATTTTGTCTCAGAACAGACTAATAGTCTGCAGTTTGAAAACTTTGTCTTTACAGGTAAGATACTGTATTATCTAGTTAATAAATATAATTAACAGAAGGAAAGAGAAAATTGGAGTAGATTTGAGGAAATTTTTTCTTTGAAAGGGAGATATAATAAACTGTATTAGCTGCATTGCTCTTGCTCTTGCTCTTGTGGAAAACTTGAGAAAGGTATCACCATTAATCAGGCTTTTGCTAAACTGTATTTGCAAAATATAAAAAGTATAAAAAGGCTTCTGCTTTAAGTCATATTTATATTTGCATTCTTTCAAAGATTTTCCACTATAAAAAGTATCTGCATAAATAATTAAAACCCAAATATACTAGAACTAAACTAATCTAAAAGAGATCATTATCTACAAAAGAAAACTTGAAAGAAATAAAAAAGAGAACATACTACTGTTCCCTCTGTGTGTAAAGTAACATAACTGCTGAAATCTGATTCTATTGGAGATAATTAATTAAATGAAAAACTCTTAATAGCCTGCTGACAAATGATGATATCACTCCCCAGTGCATGAGCCCTTGTCTTTACAGCATTAGATTTCTTGATTTAATCAACTATGATTGTTGTATTTTTTTAATGGAACATTTTAAATTTATGTCTAAAAGGATTGATAGATATATTTGGAATAAAACAATGGATAACTTTATCTTATTTAAAAGTTGACCTTATAGAACTTTTTTTCTATCATTTTGTTTGCTCACTGTTGTTCAAAATCAGATTTCAGTTTTCCTAAGTCATGGGTTGAACCTATAAACATTTCTGAATGTTGCATCAATGAAAACCTTTTTATTTCCTTCTAGATGCCCACTGATATTTAGAATGGCTTTATTTCTTTTTTTTATAATTCCTTAGTTCTGATTTTTAAATGCAGAAGTTATTAAATATTAGCTTTAGTGTAGCTTGTGGCAAACAATATCACTTTCACCTGTAAGCCACTATTTTATGCATTTTCTGTTTGGAAGGTATCTCTCTTAAAGCAAGATTTAAGCCCCTGCTTAGAAATGAAAAATTCAGTTTTCTTTGATAAAACAAACAAACAAACAAAAATCACCAACCAACCACCTAAAAAACCACCCAAAACCCAACAAAACCAAACCAAACATTAAAAACTCAGTTGCAGATCAAAAGGTGAAAAAGGAAAACTTTTAAGGATAGCAAAATACTAGGCATCAACAGAAATACAGGCAAAAAAAAAGTACTCCTTTTGGGTTCCCACTCATCCAGGCCAGTGTAGCTCCCCCAGAATCTCTAATATAATGCTGATAACTTTTTGTTTTTCTTTTTTTTCTGTTTAAAAAGTGCCTTGCTTGTTGTCATTTTCCCCTCCCTAATTTCAAATTAGAAATACTTCAAGTTCTATGAAATATGTTGGAGCTACAAACTTCTCTCTTATCAGCTGACTGTATCATAGCCTGGAACTTAGGAAACTACTCTTAAGATAATAAGAGACTAAGAGAATATGCTGCTTGCTCTGATTCAGACTGAGTGTTCTGGTAATGTGACCTCTTATCTTGGAAGCATTAAAAGAGAAAATGAGAGAACAGATTTCAGTACCATAAGCCTTTGGTAAAAATGAGACCTTTTTCTTGAGACAAGAGGGCTTGAGGACATCGTATCAAGATGTTTTCTGTTAGAACTGGGGTTGGAGAAAAATGAAACTGAGTATCATGCAGAGACAGGAATCAGAGTGCACAAGCATACAAGCCAATCTCTTGCTCACAGCCTTATCTCACTCATGCTAATCACTTGCCACCTGGTTGTCTCGGAGCTGTGCAGCAGAAGAGCACAATTCCATGCTGCTGGCTGCAGAGGGACAGCTGAACACTGTGTGCCCATTAGAAGGGAGGCAGAACTAATTGCTTATCCAAAAGAGAGGAAGAAAACCTCTAGAATCTAGCAGTCATATTTCTGAATGTAAGCACTAATATCTATGAGCCACTCTGGATATCCAATTCTGCAAATGCACGTTATGAAAAAATAGTTTTAAATACTGATTACAGTGGAATATTTGCTAGCAGGGAAAATTGATGTGTGTAGGAGACATCAACACATAATTTCTTGTTTTGTGGCAGAATCAAGACTGGAAATCTGTAACATATCTACAAATAATGTAGAGAAATATATATATAAACTATAATTTTGGTTTTTTAAAAAAAAATTACCTTAAGGTAAACTTTTCTGGTGACATATAAAACACAGCAGAATCTATGGTTTGTTATGGAATATTGTGGACCTGACTCTGTTCTGAACATAATTAAACCGTGTAATAAAATTATGAGCTTTTCAAAAAAATGTATAGTTCTTAGTAAAATTAGACTATAAATTAAGGCTACAAGCCTTAAAGTTGGAGTTAGGAGACAAGATCTTGGCTGGTGCCAAGGAGTATGTCTATGTCTTGGTTCCTCAGGAAATAAGCTCATGGGGTTGCTGAGTCTCTGTTCATTTATCTGTGGAGTGATCATTAGCAGAAGTATGCGGCAGTGTGGATTTTGGGATTTCCAATAATTCTGTATGTTTTTGTTATTTGTTTATAATGCTTTGTCCCTACACCCCCATCCCCAAACCCCTGTGGTCCTTCCCTGGTAATGGACCTTGTCAATCACCTTGCAAAAACTAGGAAGATTCTGGTGAAGGTGCTAAGTGATTTGGCAGAGTCCTTGGGTCCCCACCTTTCTTCACTGTATCCCTGTTCTGGGTCACACCCCCCCCTCCTGGATTGGTTTTGGGTTCCCCCTGCTTGGGGTACACCCCTGGGGTACTTAAGGTGAGGACGAAGGGCCAGAGCTCGCTCTTGCTCATGGGCAGCTCCAAGGACATAACAAAGCCTAGTGGGAACCATGTGAGAGTCCACTCTTCTTCCATGCCATTGACCACGCTTCTGCCTGAGATTCAGACCCACCAGACTTTCCTAATATGCTGAGGGGAGAGCAAGCTAGCCGGTAAAGCAGCTCAAGACCCCGCAATAGAAGTAAACACATATGAATATGGAGGTCTCATGAGTGTTTTGAAAATTACTCTTTTTCTCAAGGCAGTACTAAAGTTTCTTCCCCCTACCCTTTCCGCTTCATAGCAGGCCAATTTGTGCATGCATAGTTTGGAAACAGGCTTAAAATTGTCACCCTCTCACTCAGTAATTAGAGAGCAGGAGAAGTAACTCGCATTACTCCAGGAATGAGAAAACAAAAAGATGCCAATTAAAGGCTGAGAGAGGGAACCAAATTGAGAATTATATGGAAGTGTCTTAACGGATATATAACAGCAGTAATGTAGAAGAAGTCTGTGGGAAGTAGGCTTTCTTAGTCCTAATTAAGAAACAACTTCTCTGAAAAATATTTTGTTGCAGATGTCAAATACTCCTTAATTCCTTTGAGTCCATTGTTTTCAATAGCAGGTTGTAACATATAATACTAATTTTTACCAACAAGTACTTGCTTGCACTTTGTGTTTTGTAAATGCACCCTGAAATGTTCCTTGCACCCTACTTGGGGACAGAGAGGGAAAGTAAAGGAAAGAGATATAGTCCATCAGGAATTTTGATATTTGGATAATTCTACTAATTCTTAATATATCTAGTTAAACATAAACGTAATTTGGGGTATCCTACGTGTGCAAGAATCAAAATGGATTATTTTATACTGGATTGCATGGCACTTAGCTAACCCACTGTCTTGATTTAGGGCAAATTTGGGAGGAAAATTTTAAAGGTGTCCTTTTAGAAAACAGATATAAGCCCCTTTCCCAGCTGGTTCGGGAAAAGATTTCCTTGGAGAAAAGTGGAAAAAAACCTTTATATTTAACAAGTAAAGTATTGACAAGCATAAAAAAAGGAATAATATTGAACAATAAAACTTCTCGCTGTTCTGAAGAGGTGGCAAATTCAGAAAGTCCTTTTCATGGGGTGTAGCTCAGCTCGCTCAGTCTCTTATCAGTCCCTTCAGCCCTGGAAAATGCCTCATCCTGGCCCCAGTGGGCCACAGGTGTAAGATCCCGGTGCTCCTCTGGGTTTTTAGTCCAGAGCAGGTTTAAACAGCTCCAAGAAAAGAAAAGCCACCATCCAGGGAACTTCTTTGCCACAGCTAGCTAAAAAAACCACTAACTAAAAGCAAAGCAGAGCTCTCTTCCACTGTCTGTCCTGCAGACAACAGAGTCCAGGAGCAGAATGTGAAGGAGTGAGAGCAGTTTCTGAAAATAAACTGTGCACTTCTTTTTCTCCCCCTTTGCTCTCAAAACCAGTCTTAAAAGTGCAGAACTTAATATCCAGCATAAATAGGACAGATGGCTGGGGATACAAGGATCATAAAGTTATCTTAGGACACCCATGGTGAATGGTGAAAAAAGGAAATACCATATCTGTATCAATTGTCTATCCTTGAAAATTATATAAAACACAATACACATATTCTCTGATCATTTTATCCGAAGTGGTCTTTTTGTTTGCACTAAAATATGATTAGTACAGAGACCATGCAAGCAACTGTTGTTTTGTTATGTGTTAAAAATGCTCTCAGGAAGTGTTGTTGATAATTATTTTTATATGAAACACTAACAATAAGTTTTATTGTGTTTATTTTTAAATTTAGAGGGCTCGATTCTTGGTCTAATAACATAATATGACTTTTGAAAACATGCATTGTAGGCCATTTCTCCAGATCTGTGTTTTGACCTTTTTGTGAGAGTCTGTCTCAAAACAGGGATCTATGTTTGGTGAAAGCAGGCATAAAAGCTTAAATGATGAAGCTTTAGCCTACTGCTGATTTGGATCTGGAGTCATACATACAGTGATGGCTTAATTTGGGCCAAATATTATTTCTCTTTTTTTTATCCAGATGGAGTTGTCTAGTTTATGTTTTCAAATCTGCCATTGAGAGTCTATTACTATGAACAGAATTTATTGCATCTTCATATAGCTATTACTGCTTGGAATAGCTGTGGAAATATTGAATCTATTCCTAATTTCTTTTTAATATGTTATCCTTTTCTATCAGTTAAAGATCTGATCTTGATTCCCTCTTTTCTATTCCTCTGCCATCTTAAACAATGCAATCTGTGAAAGAATATATCAGATAGGAAATTGCTCTCGCAGAAGACTCTAATAAACATGTCAGTTGCCTTATACGGAAACTGTTTATCTGAAGCTGAAACAATATATTAGTATAAGGGAAAATCTGAACACATTTTTGGTGTCTTTCATTTTCACCTTTGGCAGGGAAAAGAGATTTCATACTGTTCTTTAAATTTTTTTATTAAAATAAAAATCTATCATCATTTCCTGTTAAAAATGTGTTGGTTGCCAGAAATTTTTGGGGCACCTGTTCTGTATATATATAAATTCAGGACATTTGTTTTTTGAATATTATTGGCCATGAATCACAATTAGTCAAAAGAACATCATACCCTTTTTAAACTTCATTGCTTCCAAGCATATTCAACTTGTCTTTTTAAAAACCTGTGAAATGAGAGGAGTGTCTTACTTCAGTGCTAATACATTTTTTATGACTCTTGTCCCTTTAAGGAACTTTTTCAAAACCTACATTTTAAAAGATTCATGCTCAGACATTATACCTATGGAATGCCACCTACTTACTATTTTCTGACTGTGTGACAGGTGAAACCTGCTGAAAAAGTGACCTTTGGCAGGAGACAGAGTGCAGGGAAAAAAATAACCAACGAATATCATATATGTAGTGACACAATACATGCGATATCACAGCTTTCTCTTTCTAGAGAAAGAAAAGTTGGTGAAGCAAAGTCTGAGGAGAGGCAGTAGAAGATGACAAACGAGGTGAAGTCTGACAGGTTTTCAAAAACAGGCTTCAGAAATAGGCAAGATTAAAAGTAAAACAAAAAAACCCAGCACATAACAAAACAACATCTAATCTCTGAAATCAGAATCTGATCGAAAAGAGTCAGGAATAGTAGAATGGATCACAGACTGCAGTAAATAAATTAATCTGGGAGTACTGGTCTCCTGGGATTTTCTTTTGGTGTGTAGTTAGACACACTTAATGCTGTTCCTACTCTCTAATATTTTCATTAATAAAATGCCCCATTAACTAAAGAAAGGTATAAACAGTCTTTTGCAAGATTTTGTTTTCACTTGATTAGCTTCTGTTAACCACATGCATTCAGCTTCTTACCAGTGTGACAGAAAACTTGTCTGGTTCACATGGAATTATTAGGTATGGATGCATTTTCTATATTCATCTGTAGTTCATATATGCTTCAGCTTTGAAGCATCTTTGTCATTAGATGTATCCAGAAAACAACTGAGTGTTATACTAACTTGTGAGGTTTCCAAATGTATTTCCTTAATGCCTTGAAATAAAATAAAATAATTTTCAATGTACTATGTCACAAGCTTTCACTGAAAATGGTAAATTTTAGGTCTTCTTCCTCTTTGTCCTCTCACTTCTTTCTGAAATTTTACAGGAATCTCCATCTTGGACTAAAGAAAACTTTGCAGAGAAAACACTTTTGAAATTGCAGTATTTTTGTGGAATGATTCTGCTCTGATAAAGCACTTATCACTCATAAAAAGTGTTCATCCTACCCTCGTTGTCAGCAATATAGTCAACAGTTCCCCTGTGTATCTAAGTGCTCCTGACTTACCATCCACATTTCTTCTGGCTTCTGCTCTAACCCTTGTTAGAAATTTCTTGCCAAATATTTGGATATCCTTTAGTCCCAGTCTCCATTTTTGTTGATGAGGAAGTCAGAATTCATGCAGAAGTTAGGTCAATCGAAAATCCATTGATGACATTCACCTTGTTAAAAAAAAAAAGGATATGAGTTCATTTTAAAAGTGGATTGAGTTTTGGATAAGAAACTCAGCTTAACTTAGAATCTGACTTTTCTTGTGGATCCGAAGATAGAATTGTGGTCAGATTTTTTTTATTTTTTGCTGTTATATATTAGTACAGGAACAGAATTTTGCTCCTTGACATGAGGTTATCAATCTGTAACACATCTACAAATACAGTTTTATGGTCTAGTTTGTGTGATCCTAGGATGCAGGTTGTATATTTTGTATATTCTGCTGCACTTTGTCAGACACTATGTCTTTGATTGGTGTATCCTCTTATTTTGAGCACTGAAATTCCTCCAAATATATTTCTGCATCTGTAAATTGTCACCTCAGAAATGTTTCGACAATTTGGTTTCCTTTGGATTCCTTCATACCTTGATGCCCAGTGTATGATTTTTACCAAGCTGCACATGAGGAACTTTACTGCCATTGATTTCTCTTGAGCACACACCATGCAATATATTTACTCCCATCATAAAAAATGGAAGCTCCCCACACTGGCTGTGATGTATGATAAAAACTTAGACACTTAAGGCAGTATAGTAAGCATCCAGGAAAAGAAAAAATTTCCTATGACGTACTATAGAAATGATGTGATTCATTAAGTCCCTGCAGCACAAATCCAAGATGTGAGGGTATTTGGAAAAGTAACACTCCATAATTGCCTTGTGTGTAGGTTTTTCTTCAGGTAAGTGTTTTCATCCACTTTTGTAGATATGATACTGTTCTAGAGACATCACTGTGGTCAGTCTCACTTCTCATATTGTTGAGTGGAAGAACATAAAAAACTTTTTGAACTTTGACACAGTCATCTGTATTTTCTGCGAAGGCTATGTTGATAGCCTTCTTGAAAAACTGTTCCCAGATCATGTTGCTTTCTCCTTTCACAAATTCCCACACATATTCCTTCTCAGGCATCATGGGGGTGAATTATATGAATTGTTCTAAGCTATGACAGGTGGTGAGTTGCATTAAGCATCTCATTTATTCTAGCTAAAATCAGAGATGTGAAAATCAGTCTACAGTGCCTTTACTTATTATTTAATTATGTCCTCTGTCTTGCATGATCAGCTCTTCTCTCCTCTTATTTACCTCCTGTGAATCACTTAAAACTAACTGCCGGGTTTTAATAGATTCTTTTTTTACATTAGGCATGACATTTGTTCATGTATTCTCTACTACCTCCCATCATTTCTCCTAACTGAGGGTCGGAGCTGCTTCTTAGTGGTTTTCAAGGTGGTGGAATTGCCACCAGAGAATGTGTTTTGTACTTCATACACTATAATTTTTAACTGATTTAATTCCTATGTTCTCCACACCTTTACTTCTATTTGCAATTTCTTTACTCCAGGAAAACAAACAAACAAAATAAAACAACACAGACTACAATTTTTCTCACAAGGGAGAACTGTGCAAATAATTGATGTGGCACATATTTTCCATGAAATATAACTACAAGAACTTATATCTTCCTTAGGTTATGATAATAAATCTACTATTTCCTTAATATTTAGGTATGTAGCTATTTTTACTTTAAAATTGATACTTAAACAGCATATACAAAAATTATTACAACATTTGGAAAAAGTTATTATTTAATCTTGTCCATTAAATGACGCTTTTCTGATATTTGCTTGTAGACATACGTAACACTAGCCACACACTTAATATATGACATTGCAACTCTCTAGAGTAGAAAAAAAAAGTGCAACTCTGCAGGAAAATACCAGTAATGAGAGCTCATTCAGGCTAGAAAACCAGATATTACGTTGTTAGCAATAATTCAGAAAAGGGCCATATGAACAGCTCTGCTTGCTAAAACCAGCAGTCTTTGAAAGACAACCTGGAACAGTTCACAAATCTGAAATATAAAAAGCCTGCAAATAGGAGATTAAAATCCAATGTATGCTTGGAAATACATAAAAACAGTTTGACAATGGAGTGATTCTGCAAAAAACCACTCTAAGATTTAACAAAAGCAAAATGAGTAAGAAGTAGCATTAAAGGCTAGAAAGCAGAATACAAAATAAAATACTAAAACTCACACTAGGTTTTTAAACAAGAAAACTGACTCACTGATTTTTCCATTTTGCAGCAACTTCTATTTTCTTTCACTTCAACAGAAACATCCTTTTGCTTTCATTTGCCTTTCAATATTTGCAAATTTATTTTGTTAATCTGTTAATATAGCTGTATTGTGTATGGGTTAGCTAGTTAATTGGCAGATTAAGTATCATTCTATGGATAATTCCTGTTATTTTGGAATCAATACAATACTGTGTGCAGATATTGTTCATGAAAACATTTAAAACAGTATAGTTATTTAAGAGTTCTGCACTATATTTTTGAAAATATTTTCATGCAAGTTAATTAGAATGAGTTGAATGCTCAGATGACAGACTGAATATAACAAAAATATTAACTGGAATAATCATGATCCCTGTCCTCTATGCCTAAAAGAAACATTTGTAAATTAGTGTTAAAAGTAGCTAAGGTTCTTCTCTAAAACATAAAATTTGAAACAGAGTAAAAGGTCAGTTTCTGAGTATGTTCATCTCAATTTAGGGTCATGGCTGGCATGATGTAACCATACAAATGATAATGAAATTGATCTATATGGTAATACCAGACTTAATGCTACATTAATTCGATAATAAGGTGTCTTCTCTGATTTTATTCATGGATTTGACATTCATTCAGTAGAACTAACTATTCTGCAATTATTTTTTTCTGCATTAAAAGCTTCATTTATATTTATCCTTTATATGATTCTTTTGTAGGTGTAGACATTACACTACCCCATGTCACTAGAGCAGATAGGTGCTGGAGAAATCAATTTATGGAATCTTGGAACCAAATGCTAAATGTGGATTATATATATATATAAAATACTTTTCTTAAAAGGCAAATTTTATGTTTTATAGATAAACTCTTGACTTGTATCAAGGGGAAGAGCCTAGCTTCATAGCCAACATTTGGTTTTTCCTGATTTTTCATATCTATGAGTTTTTTAGATATATCACAGCAAATTTTACATCAGATACTATTTTTATGACAGCAATCGGAACTGAAATAGTTATTGAGAAAAAGCCAACATATTTTCTTATGGCCAAAATAGAGGACTGTGTTTCAGGATTTTGCTCCAGCCTGGATGACTATTTCCTAGAATCTGTATGTTTAAATTCCTATTTGAGTGCCAGAATCATGTGCCTGTCCTTCTCGCTGCTTTCAAATTTTAAAAAAGAATTTGAAGTTTATTTCCCATTGGGAGTTTACACCATAACTATAGATAATACTTAAAAAAACCCAACACAATCTCATCCCTCTTTGTTTTGTATCCTTTACCATTGCATTTATTGAAGTGTCCTGCTACAATATGTGGTTACATTTTGAATTTATGGGTATTTAACACAATATTTCTTTTTGCAAATAAGGGAGTTGCTAAAGGTTTGCCTCTAGTCTCTGGGTGATGAAGAAATACTGTCATCACAAAAAGCAATTAATCTCATTTTTCTTAGACATTTACTTTAATTGAAAGAATAGGCAAGCTTACAGACACACCACCTTTCTTCAGCTGACATGCATATTCATTATGAGCAGATTAATTTCTAGATTGGAGTACAGTAGTATTTTATGCCAAAGTCATGTTAGAAGGCTTAGTTAATTAATTAATTATTACAAAGCACTTTGAGAACCCTGGAGAGAAGACATTATAAAAGTATGTGATGTTATTTTAATAATTTTCCATTTAGCTGAGTGGAATGAATAACATTAGAGCCCTCAGGGTTCTGGGCCTGATTAAGGACTGTTGACTGCATTAGAGAAAGTACAGTTTTCGCTTCCCTTCTGCTTGGCAACCTCCCAACTTCTAGTTGGCAGCTAGTAAAAAAAAGGACTCTAGATTTTTATATATGAGTTTTGAAATGCCAGGAAAGGTTTTAGAAGAGCAGACATCAGCTAATTTCATTTAATTAGAATCCCTGGGAAGTTGCTATGGAGAGAAAAAGCTTTTTGAGTTTTAATGAAAACAGAGAGAACTGCAGCAAAGCATTCTCTTAGTGGAAAACCTTGAATTTCTGTGAGGGGTTCATGACAACCAGAACAAAGTTAATCCAATGCACATTTCTTTCAAAAAAGCAAGGAGGGAAATTGCGATCACTAAGCCTCACCTCTGTCCCCAGACAGATCTTGGAGTAATGGAATCAATCTGTTTCTTTAGATGTAAAAAACCAGGAAAGAAATCAGGAGAAGTCAGTATGATTTTTTCAAGGATGATGCTTATTCAGTCTTCTTGCCTTCTGCAAAGAAATTGCTGTCTTTATGGATGACAGGAGAGTGGTGACTGACACTCCTGGATGCTGGTACAACTTGTGACACCAGCTCTCACTGTGCATTCTTAGTTGGGAGCTGAGGTTTAGAACAGAGTAATGGGTGATAAAAAATGGATGGATTTCAAAGCTCAAAGGGTGTGAATCAATGAACAGGTGTCCTGTAGGTGACTGTAATTGTGTCAGGAGGACAATGGAATCCATCTTGTCCATTATTTTTATTGGTGATGTGGACAATGACAGAGAGCACCCATAGGAAATTTGCAGAAATAATGAAGCAAAATAACTAATTGACATGATGAAAGAATGATCTGCTGTTCTGAGGAAAATTAATAAACTTGATTAAGCAAGCATAAAACTTATGAAGCATTTCAAGAACAAAACTGGATGCCGTACTGGAGTCCACATTTCAAACCACACACTGGACTTCCTTTAGGAGAAACTCAGGACAGTGGTTTTCCACCTCTACCCTGTGCTAATAATCTTTCATCTTACAATGGGATACTTGTGTCCATGTCTGGCGGAGTGCTAAGAAACTGGTGAATTCAGTGGATTGATACTGTGCTGTTAAGGGGCCTCAAGCAGAGGACCCACAAGGAGGGCTTATTTGTTTTGAACAGGAGATGCTAAGTGGTGGTCTAAGAGCATCATCCAACTCCTGAATGGTGCTTAAAGAGCTAAACCTTTTCTGCCATAAACTTTTGATAGTGGTTGAAGATAAAGAAAGGGCCAATAACAATATGTCATTGCCTCTTTAAATAAAATCTTTCACTATGAAATACTGGTGGGCATCCAATCTACAGGATCAAACCAGAGCTGATCTAAAGTAATCATTTTAAAACATAAATAGTGTAGGTGTAGTGCCTCCAGTGCCAACTCTTTGTCTTTGCACATTCACTCTTACCAAATGTTTTTTTCTAATATAGGTGAAGTACAAATCAGGCTCAGTCTAACTAGACTTCATCTTAGCTGTATAAATCACATCTTACCATCCTTATCACAACTTCTGCATTGCTATGCCACTGTAGTCTTTTAGAGCTGAATATCCAACACTCAGGACAGACTTAACTCAGGGGAGGGAATGAAGAAGAGCAAGAAGCATGGGTGGTTAGATGCACAGCTCTGTCCACCTCCAAGATCTTCACAAGGTAATACCAAAAACCTGTCTTCTTCCTGTTCCTGTGTTTCTGTGTTTTCCTAACAAAAGTTTCTATTCCAAGGAAAATTCTCCACCTGTATCAACGAGTTGTAATTTTTGTAGGAATGGATGTCCCTCCGGGAGTGGGACTGAAAAACTAAATCTGTTTTCCTTGTTTTTCTCTTGCTGATCAGTGAGCTGTTAGATTTCAATATCCTTCTGACAGGTCTGACTCTGCATGAACTGAAATGGATCCTAGATGATTGATTTTAGAGAAAAGGCCCCAAGTGTTTTATTTAGATATGGCCCATTGCCTCCTTTGCTAAAACTGCAGTTTGAAAAGCATCTAAATCCATGGTTCTAAGATTTTTAAAAGCTCATTCAATGCCAAGTAAATTGAGAAAATGCAGCAAACAGCAATGGAAAAAAATAATTAAAAAAAACGGAAAACACAGAGTCTCCTTCAGAGATGCTCATTCCTTATGCTGAACACCATAAGAAATAATAAATTAAATAAAAGTTATTCTTAAATCCTCAAATGTGATGAAAAATCTAAAAGTACTTTATCATTATGAAACCATGCAGTCTCATCTCATTAAGTAGTCAAGGAAGCATAAATGTCCAGTTCAAAAATTCCAGATCGAACCTACAATGAGGCATTTAACAATAGAAAAAGAAACCTTAAAACCCTATCAATATTTATCCCTTTTTAATTGAGTTATTATATGAGCAAAACCTAATATATATTTTTGATTTGTCAATTCCCAAGTCAAGAAAAGCTAGTACAGTAGGAATACAAAAACTCAGAACTTTTTCAAAACTGTTTGTATCCAGAAATTGTTATCATTAGAATGTTTCTTTTATGAACTGTTTTCTCCAAGTAGGGCCTTATAGCATTGCACTGGCAAAACAAAACAAAACAAAACAAAACAAAACAAAACAAAACAAAACAAAACAAAACAAAACAAAACAAAAGCTTCATTAAGAAAAAGAATCTAATAATAAAGTTATTGTTGGTAGGCTCCATTATGAAAAAGAAAAACCTTCTTATAACCCTCCCATTCTTCATGTCTTTAACTTTAAAGCTTACTAATAAGAAAAGTACTTGAGTTTTCATTCAGAATTTGATCCTGCAGTTGATCAGCTCATGCATGCAGTAAAGTACCTTTAACATGAGGTTTCCAGCATAAAAATTCATGATAACACTTTAAAAATCCATTTGCTATGAAAATTCTTTCATATTCACTTTAAAATAACCAAAGATGAACATTCCTTCCACTTCATATGCATACTAGAAAATGCATGAAATTTTTATACAAAATCCTGAATTGAATTGAATTGAAGACATAGTTTGAATTGTAATCTAAGAAGTAATTAGAGTTAAAAATTCATATTTGAAAAAAATGTCCCATGGGCCTTACACCAGTAGTTTGGTTTTACAAAGTACATATTCCTCTCTTCTCCTGGATGACTTCACCCTTTTCTCACTTGCTTGTACAAGGGGACAGCAGCTAACCACAATCAACTGTTTCTAGGGGAATCCATTATTTCCATCAAAGCAAAGCAGTGGTAGCTGTAAAATAATGATGTTCACTACTACGATTCTCACATATTTTCTTTACACATTGAAGTTAGAATGTCAGTACATATTACTTCAGGATTTTACTCTACATCCTGACAGGATATTTTACTTGGAATAGCACTGCTATTTGAGGCACAAAACAAAAAACATTCCAATAAATTGAAAACACTCTTAAACTTTTTGAAATAAATGGACTGTATATTTGTTCTTCATGGTAATCTTGAAGAGCTTTACAATCAGCTGTCTTTTTGCAGCTGCCATCTGCATGTTCCTGAACTCATTCAGGATGTCATACAGCTCTGAATAGAAAGCCTCATAAGGTCATTTTCTGCCTTAGAGCTTTACACTTAAGAGATTTGGCATATCTGCAGTTGCAAAATGCAAAGCATTTCACCCAGAATAAATTTCCTGTCAAATGACAATTTATATCTATGCAAAGCACAGCTTTTGTTTATGCATCACAGGTCTGATTATGTGTAGATCAGCTGAACCCTGGAGAGGTGTCTTAACTTTTCCTACCAGAGACGAGGACCAGACAGTTTGGAACAAGAAAGCAGCTGGAAACTTTTGTTACAGAATATTTTTTAAACTGACTCAGGAGCTGAATTTTACATGTCCTTTCCTTACTTTATTATCTTAAACTCTGAGACAGTGGTACAGATTTAGAATAATTCCATGTTAAATCAGGACTTTGGATGGAGCTGGTCTCACTAGGGATGCATTGTGTTTGGCTTTTAATCTTAATTTCTCTGAGAGTGTGCTACTTTTTCTGAGAGTAGGTTTTATCATTAGTTTTTATTTAACAGGGAAGAGCATTGGACCAGCATCAGACAGTGAAGAAATATGTCATGAAAATCAAGGCACGCCTCAAAGATCTCTCCAGATGAGACCCTTAGGATAGCAGAAATATAGATGCACAAACGAAATTAATACAGGTCTTTGCAAAGAAAAACAGTGAAATATCCTTCCTTAGTCGTAAATATGTTTTATGTTAAAAGGCCACTTTATATACAAGCATGTATTTAGAAAACTAACAGGTAAAGATCAAACTATTAATGCATAAGAAAAGCAGGAAGGAATAATTTCTGCATTTATCCAGCTTTCAACATCAAAAAAAAGTCTTTCAAAAATAAAAATTTATAAAGATTGATATTTAATCTTTAAGTAGGAAATAGCAGATTTTTTTTAAAAAGGTGTTTATGTGCATGAAGTGAAAAGAATATGAACAAATGTGAAAAATACCACAAGGTTGCAGAACTTATTATTGTTTGTCATAAATGTTTGTAAAAAGACAAGTCATGTTCTGCACTTGCTTTTCAGCTATGGCATAACACAGAGGAGTGATTGTAAAAGCCATATGTGTGATATATTAATCCAATTGCTTGAACTAATAATGCTTACTGCATACACATGAATCTAATTTAATGACTGAAGACTTATTCAGAGTCTAAGTTTTTGGAAGAAAATTGACTTTTGAGTCACCAATAATTTGACTGATTCCTGATTTTAAACCAAAACTGATTCCTGATTTTAAACCAAAACTGATTCCTGATTTTAAATCAAACTGGGCTTTATATACTTGGAAGTAGATCTGGAAGATAATAATAGGAAGCTAAGAAGTGAGGTTGCATTTGGTATGGGATACTTTCTCCTTATTCAACAAAAATATTTTCCACCAGTTTCTGAAAGAGGAATAATTAAGGAGTTGTAGGTAAACTTTTTGTGATATCTACTTTCTGCAGGAGGCTAATATCACCACAGACCAGTGAGCTGTTGACAAAACCCATCTATACTTTCTGTTTAGTCCAACATCAGCATACTTTGCAAAGTTTTCAAATAAAACATAAGAAAAAAAATCAATCAAGCATGCAAAGAAGGTAATTTTTCTTGTCAATAGTATATGGATTCAGGAAAGAAAGATGGAGAGTTACAATACAGCATTAGCCAGTGGGTTGGAGAGATAACACGGTTAACTGAGAAAATAGGAACCTAAACAAATGATCCAGTTTTGGGGGTGGGCAGAAAATTTTAATGCTGATAATAATTTTCTACATAATGCGATGAATGAAATAGTCAAATGAAGTTTCCTATCACCTATCTAATCACAGTTAGCTATTGAAATGTGTTGGGACATCTTAAATTATTGGGGAAAACTTATTAGAAAATAGCTAGAAGAAAATAATTCAAGCACTGTCTTGATGAAAAGGAAACCTAAGTTTAAGGGGATTTTTTGCCTGAATACAACAAATGAAATACAGAAAGTCACACATGTAGTTTAGAGGTGAAATCTTGAAAGCTGTCAGTCTTCATATAGAATGAAATGACAAAATGCAAAAACATAATACATAAAACTACACAAAGCAATAAATCATTTAATGATTTAAGGACACTATTTTATTTCTTTTCCATTGTCTTCAATGATGCTCTCTCATCACTGACCTGCTTTGAAAAGGAGTATTTTATTTGTAGGCTGAGCAAGGCATGAGAAAATAATGTTTTGAAGAACAAGGTTGGAGTTCAGGCCTTATATATGAAGCAAGATTTTTGTAAGTCGCACTCCAACATTTAAAAAACTACATTTTCATTTAGGAAAAAAATGTTATTTATGTTCTTAAATATCAAAAAAAAAAAACATTTGGATTGGATTTGCAAGGTGCTTGCAAATGAGCCTGTGTTTTCCTATTTTTTTCTTCTAAATGGTGCTAGTGGAAGGCTACTGAAAGACACGATGATTGGGGTGAACATGTTTCACTTGCATCAATATTGTTCATGTCTGAAATAAAGCTTACTGAGCTAAGAAAGAAAATTTGTGTAGTACAAAATGCCTAATCTTTCAATATTACTGATTTGGAAGGACATGGAACAAAGAAACAAAACTACATAAAACAAAAGATTATTTACAGTGTTTTAGAATAATTCTCTAAATTTCCATTTCCCTTGTGATTCACTGAATAGCATGGAAAGAAGATTAAAAAATGCACTTTTAAACACTGTATAGAAGAGTACTTCTCCAGTTTCTGGCTTAATTCAGACTTAGCTTTTCTAATTCCCAAAAAAAATACAGGTAGAATTTACAAGCAAAACAGATGTTTTTGTAAAAATTCTTAAAATCCTGAGCTTTTTCAGCTCCTTTCATGGTTAATTGTTAGTTGACAGTCCTATAAGCTGATGTGTCATTTCTAATTTGTTGTCATGTATATTAATCTTTCTATGAAAATTAGTCAGTTATTGCCTGCACTTTGCCAATACCTTAGCTATGAATTAGTGATTATCATCAGACTTCCTATCATAAATTTTACCTGACCTAGGTTTGCTTTGGGTTGGTTGATAGCTGCCAGAGCTTTGCTTTTATGAGTTATGGGGATTTTTCTCAGCATGTAAAATAAAGATCTTGAGATGAAAATGTGGTCCTTTGCTGTAATTTACAGAACCAAACCTTCTATGGAATTATCCCAGTATTCTGGTTTCTACTGTGAATCTAAAGTTTTAGATATTTTCAAGTTACTGTTATTCTTTCAATTTGTATATATTTTTTCATGTAGCAGATATCTGCTCCAGTGTCTTTTCTGTGGTCTTGAAAAAAAATATGTTTTCAAATAATATTCTGTATTTTGAAAAGTGCATATATGCTTTTTTTTAAAAAATGGCAAAATTATGTTATACTAATGTTGGTCTGCTAACTGAAGCCTTGTTTTGATACATTTCTATTACGTAATTAGAACTAGATATTTATTTTGATTGTTGTAATGCTTCCTTTTTAAAGGAAATAGTTTGTTTCAGTGGTTTTTGTAGACTTTCAGTGAGGCTGAATTGGGATCAATACCTGACATTCCCATATTCAAATATTAAATCCCTTCATATAATAAAGTTGTTTATATTTGAGCAATTTTATCAAAATCTTAAAAAGCAGAATTACTTATATTTATTTAAGAAATTGGAAAAGTTTCCACTGACTTTGGACTATGCCTTCACTGTAGACTTTAATGTATCTACAGATCAGTTTAAAGCTTGACTAAATAAATACATATTTTTCTGTGTTCAATACTAGTCAACCTTGACTTCATACTTATCATAAAGGCTAGGTTTAGAACAGGTATTTGTTAAATTTCTGTAGTTTTTCTGGATTGTATGCAACATTGAATGGCATCCAATTATCACAATCTTCAGTCTATAGAATAGAATAATGCAATTACAAAGAGAACCTAAGCTGAAACTTTAACCTTGACAGCAAACACATATACAAATACACAATAATTTCATGACAATGTAGACTTCATTATTTAAATTTGAACAACCTTGGTGTTGTGTTCCTCATTTTAATAAGTTCATCATGAACTTTAAATTCAGTTGCAATCTGGAGCAAATATTTGTTAGGCTCAAACTGACTACTTTAGCTAATAAATTATAAATAACATTATGAATAAACTCAAATTCAAATTGAAGTGTCTTATAGATTAAGTATCTGATACAGACATATTACTAGAAAATGTTTAGAATTTTATACTGAAAATATAAAAAAATTAAATATTTCTTGAATAAAAAATATTTACGTTTCATGATAAAGGCATAGTAAAGGTTTTCTCCCTATGGAGAAAGACTTGGGGGGAACGTTGATGAAAAACAGCATATATCAGCAGTATGCACTTGCAGCCCAGAAAGCCAAGAGCATCCTGGGCTGCATCAAAAGGAACGTGGCCAGAAGGTCAAAGGAAGTGATTCCTCTGCTCTGCTCTTGTGAGACCCCACCTGGAAGGAGTAGTCTTGGGAATCTGGAGAATTCCCAGCTGACTAAAAGCTGGCAAACACCATCCCAGTTTTCAAGAAAGGCAAGAAAAAGGACCGTGGAAACTACAAGCCTGTCGGTCTCACTTCAGTGCCTGGCAAAGTTATGGAGATTATTCTGGGAGGTACTTAAAAACACCTGAACGACAATGCAGTTGATGGTTAGAGCCTGTAGGGCTTCATGAGGGGAAATTCCTGCCTATAAAACCTGGTTTCCTTTTATGACAAAGTAACCCATCCACCTGACCAAGGGAAGCCAGTTGATGCCAGAAAGGAAGCCAGCCAATCTTTTTTGGATTTCAGTAAAGCTTTCAATACTGTCTCTCACAGTCTCCTTCTGGACAAAATGTCCAGCACACAGCTTGATAAACGTGTGATAAGTGAGCAGCTGGCTCAAATGTCAGACACAAAGGGTTACAGTGAATGGGCTGACATCAGACTGGTGACCTGGGGGTTCTGTAGGGCTTCATCTTGGGTCCTGTGCTCTCCTATGTCTTCATAAATTACTTGAGACTGGAAGGGATACTGAGCAAGTTTGCAGACAATAGAATGCTGGGAGAAGCTGTCATCTCCCTCAAAGGCAGAGAGGTCCTTTAGAGAGACAAGTTAGAGGACTGGGCAACCACCAACAACATGAAATTCAACAGGGGAAAATGTTGGATTCAGCACCTGGGACGGGGCAACCCTGGATGCATGGACAGACAGAATGAGAAGCTGCAAAATTACATGGAAAGGGCCCTGGGGGTCCTGGTTGATGACAGTGGTTAAGTCAGCAGTGCCCTGGCAACCAGGAGGGCCAACCCTGTCCTGGGGGACATCAGGTCCAACATCACCAGCTGGGCAAGGGAGGGGATTGTCCTGCTCTGCTCTGCACTGGGACGGCCTCACCTTCAGAGCTGGGGGCAGTTCTGAGTGCCACAATACAAGAAAAAATTGGATTTGTTAGAGAGCATCTAAAGGAAGGAAACAAAGGTGGTGAAGGGCCTTGAGGGGAAGCCATATGAGCAGTGTCTGAGATCACTTGATCTGTTCAGCCTGGAGGAAACTGAGGAAAGATCTCTTTGCAGTCTGCAACTTCTTCATGAGGGGACAAGGAGGGGTAGACACTGATTTCTGTGGTGACCAGTGACAGGACCAAGGGAATGGCCTGAAGCTGTTTCAGGGGAGGTTTATATTGGGTATTAGGTAAAGGTTTTTCAGCCAGAGGGTGGTTGGACGCTGGAACAGGCTTTCCAGGGAAATGGTCCCAGCACCAAGCCTGATAGAATTCAAGAAGCATTTGGACAATGTCCTTGGGGATGGTCCTGTGCAGGGCTAGGAGTTGGACTTAGTGACTGTTGTGGGTGGCTTCCAATTCAGCACATTCTGTGAACATTCTGTGAATACTGCATACAGTTCTGGTTTCCCCAACATAAAAATCACCTAGAACTGTTGGAGCAAGTCCAGAGGAAGGCCATGAAGATTATCAGAGGACTGGAATACCTATACAAGGAAGACAGGCTGAGAGACTGGAACTCAGCCTGGAGAAGAAAAGTTTGTGTGGAGATGACATAGCAGCTTTCCAGAATCTGAATGGGGCCTAAGGGTAGCCTGAGAGGGACTCTTTGTTAGGAACTGTAGTGACAGGAGAAGAAGTAATGGGTAAAAATTGAAAGAGTGGAAATTTAGGTTAGGTAATAGGAAGAGGGTTAGACAGTGTAACAGGTTGCCATGGAAGGGTGTGAATGCCCCAGCCCTGGAAATGCTCAGAGCCAGGCTGAATAAGACCTTGAGCAACCTGGTCTAGTGGGAAGTGTTCCTGCCCATGGCAGGGAGGTTTGGGATTAGATGATATTTAAAGTGCGTTTCAACCCCTTAACATTCTATGATTTTATGATTCTATCTAAGCTTGACCAAGAACCAAACAAAACCAAAAAACCATAAAGCAAAATGCAAACAAACAAGCAAACAAAAAACAAAAAAGGAAAAAAAGAAAAGAATGGATAAGATTGGTCTTTTAAAAAATTTAATGTGAGATGTTGAGTCAAAATATGTGAAAAATCTAGTGTATATATTCTGAATTCATTCATCTCACAACTTTAGCATATGTTAAAGAAAGCAGTTAAGTTTTTAGATCCCAAGAAGTTTTGGGTATATATTTGTTTCAGCTAAGTGAAGAAAGTGATAATTGGTTATATTTTTCTTTGATGCAGCTGACTAGTTGTAAAGGAAAATTCAAAATCCTGTTTATCTATACTCTGGAGAAATGAACCACAACACACAATTTGTCTGCGCATAATAAAGTGCTTTCAATAAGCTGTCACTTACAAGAGCCATTTCTCCAGACTTTTTCTCATATTTGTGTTCTTGGGATATAATCTTACTGTACCAGTTATGTTTCTTTGTTTTTCCTATGCTGACTGTGTCAGAATTTCTTTCTATTTCATTCATTTACGTGGTTTCTGAGTATGCCTTATGTAAACTAAATGTAGATCTCTGTCAGATGCTGGCTGGCTGGCTCATTTCCCCACCTCTTGGGATTTCTTGTTTGCTTCCCTGCATTCAACTTATTGTAAAAGAGTGAAAAGAATAGTCTTTGAAAGAGAGTTTGCAAAAAGATATGGCTAAAGAAATGCAGAGCAGAAATCCCCCTTCCTCCATTTAAATACAGCAGATTTGGTCCAAAGATAGAACTATGTCCTTAGATACCTTTAGCCAAATAGCACTCCTCTGCCCACATCAGTCAGATGCATGAGTGAATTTGCATTCTTACAGCTGCACGTATTCTCTTGGAGACCTTGATTGCTACAGCTACCTATTTGTACAAAGAAAATTTCATACAACCATCATATGTATCAGTTTAATTTAGATTTAATTGCCTAATGACTTGATACTTTATGTACAGTTCACATAGAAAATAAATACTAAAGCTTAATTTTTAAATCTTGGGGAAGTTTTAAGCAGAACAAAATGATGGCAGGACCAGATAATCCAACGTATTTGACCAAACTTAAAATGTTTAAAGAATTAGATTCCAAACAAGAAATTCAGTGTTTGAGGAGCATCTGGGTGATGCTCTCAGTCATGTGGTTTAGTTTTAGTTAGTCTCGTGAGAAGCTGAGATTTGGACTTGATTATCCTTATGGGTCTCTTCCAACTCAGGATATTCTATGATTCTATCATTCCAAGATTTATCATTCCATATCCCATAATTTATGGAATGAATTGTTTTCTTATGATTTGGTTTCTCTTGAACTGGTTGAAAACAAAAGCAGTATTTTTGTAACAGTTAGCCAAAGAACAAAAGACTGCTTGTGCAAGAAGAAACATTTTCTTTCAGTTTTATACATCAAGATACTGTGAGGCTAAAAGAAATAATGTACTAGATTGTTATAAAAGCAATCAAACCTGGTTTTCAAACTATCATAGGCTTAAAAATACAACCTATACAAGAAGTCTTCATATAAAAAAAAATATAGTCCCCTAGCATAAATATTTAATTTTAAATATGTTTCTTAACACGACACTCATTCATCTGCTGTTGCAAATATTTTTAATCTTTCCTGAATTATAAGAAGGGGAGCTTACATTGGAGATTTTCATCAGCTGAAGCTAACCTGCATTTCATTCCAAGATAGCGAGTTCCTAATTTACAACAGAAATGACTCATCAATGTCTTGGATGAAGGGACAGATGCCTACTCAGCAAGTTCACTGATGACACAAAGTTGGGAGGAGTGGCCACTACCCCAGGGGGGTGTGCAGCCCTTCAGAGGTGCCTTGATAGGTTAGAGAGATTGAAGAGAAAGACTGAAAATCAACAAAGGCAAGTGCAGGGTCCTGCACCTGGGGAGGATCAACCACATGGACTAGTACAGGCTGGGGACTGACCTGCTGGGAACCGGCTCTGTGGAGAAGGACCTGGGGGTCCCTGTGTGGCCAAGAAGGTCAAAGCAAGTTGAGACAGGTGATCCTTCCCCTCTACTCAGCCATGGTGTGGCACATCTGGAGTGCTGTGTACAGTTCTGGGCTCCTCAGTATGAGAGAGACATGGAGTTCCTGGACCAGGTCCAGCAGGGAGCTACTAACTTGGCCAAGAGTCTGGAGAATCTTTCTTATGAGGGCAGGCTGAGGGAGCTGGGCCTGTTCTGTCTTGAGGCAGTGAAAAGGGGAATTTCATCAATGTCTATCAGCATCTGGAGGGAGAATGTCAGGAGGATGGACTCAGGCTCTTCTCAGTGTTGCCAAGCAACAGGGCAAGAGGCAATGGGCACAGGAAGTTCCACCTGAACACGAGGAAGAACTTTCTGTGCAGTGACTGTGCACTGGAACAGATTTCCCAGAGAGGCTTTAGAGTCTCCCTCCCTGGAAATATTCAAGAACCTTCTGGATGCAATCCTGTCCCATGTGCTCTGGGTTGATGCTGCCTGAGCAGGGAGGTTGGAACAGACAAGCCACTGTGGTTCTTTCCATCCTGACTATTTCTGTGATTCTGTGAAAGTAGAATACTTGCATACATATACATATATATATATAGCATACATACAATATATTTATGAAAATAGACAAAAAATTGAAATGAAAGAAAAAATAAAATCGTAAATAAAATCTTTTAAATTGTATATTGTCTTTTAACAGATATGCACGTATTAAAGGTACCTGGGGTTATTTTGCTCTCTTTTTTTATAGCATAACCTTGGTTTTGACTGTTACATAGCAATTAATTCAAAAGATAAGCAAAAAGAATGTGAACCCACATTAATATATCTGTGAGAGTGTAAGAAAATAATTTAAAATCTCTCGTTCTAAAATATTTATTTGGAATTATATGATTCTAATGAAATGTAACAGAAGAAAACCCTATAATGTGTATATGCTTCATGTACATCCATAAAGGAATTTCAGTTCTGACTTGACTCTAAATCTGTCTCTTCAGACATTCACATTGATTTTGAAGATGTGGCACTAAGCATGAAACATTCTTGATCCCTTGCAGTGCTGTCACTGAGATTGATAAGCCACATTATGGTTTGGTGGCCATTTAACTCTTGTGAACTTGACAGTATTTCCCTGGAGCTGGAGAGCAAAGAAAAAAAAAATGAAAAGACAAATGTGCTGGACTTCATCTGTGCACAGGATTGCTCTATGTATGAAACACAGGTCTTTTGACAGCAAGACCAATCTCTTTCTTCTTTGTTACCGCCTTGCTAAGGAATACAGAGGAGGCAAAGTTTTCATTTAAAGCTATGCAATTCATTCTCTGAAAAAAACCAACTACTTTCAGAACTTTAGTGTCAGAAACAGAGATCTACTGATTTTGATAACACATAAAATTTGGACATGTTTGGCTGCCCTGAAAACAGCATCACAGATACCCAACTGACCTCCTCCCTCTCCCAGGCAGCTCTGAGGGCAAAAGAAACTACTTAATGGGATAAAAACTTCTATGTGCTCTTTAATCCTTCTGTAGAGGCCCAGATTATTGAAATGAGTTTATAGTTCAGAATGTAATTAAATCAAGGAAAAAAGACCAGAACCTCCATGAACTGGTTCCTGGAAAATTTACTATACGTATTTTGACAAACTTCTGCTAACTGACAAAACTTGACTCATTTGCCCACTTACAAACCATTTTTGATGTTCAAGAGCATTCAAGTCAACTGCCCAGTGCTGGCAGCTGGGAGACACAAAACTGCCTCCCACAGCAGCTGGAGGCAGGGGGAGACACCCTCAGACACCACAGGTGAAGCCTATGGTTAAGGAACAGAAGGAGCCCTAGGATTCTCAAGGGACAACACACTCCATCTGTAGCCCAAAGCTCAGATTAAGGACAGAAGTTCAATCTCAGTTTTGTGGTCCATCTTTATTTTTGTCCTTCATATGCATGATTAGCAAATGAATGCCTACAGACCACTGTATTCCTTTTCATTTTTGTTCAAGAGCCTGAAGAAAATTGAACGTGTCTGTTAGGTTTGAACTGTCAAAATGATGTGCTACGATGTGGTTGTGAGAGTTTCTGCTTTCAACTTTCAAGTACCTCAGGATCTTTGGTCCTAAAGCTATGTGAAATTCAGTGATTCATTTCTCATTTCTCTGGTTTATGTAGCATGAGAGTGGGAGTATTTACTGTCTTAGGGAAGGATGTGCAACCTTCACAAAGAAATTGGTATATAATTTTATTTTATAAGTAGGTGCTGAGTTATCTGAATTTGCTGCATAATCAATATTCTGTATAATACTAACTGAAGAGCTAAAATTCAATTGTGACATAATTCAGCATTTGTAAAGAGAAGCAATAAAATGAATTAATTAAAAATGTGATGTTTTTCTGATGCTAGAGTGCTGTAAAATAGAAAGGTTATGATTAATTTAATCAGAATGTTACTTAGCTGAGGTAATTATATTCAGCCAAGGTCTATCAATACAATTAGCTATCAGTTATATAAACTGTAGTGAGAGTACCTGCATAGAAAATTACTGTAATTTGAAATATTGGAAGTTTTTTTTCAGGAAACAAGAAACCAATTATTATAATTTATTATTTAATTTCATTTACTTCACTTCTTTTTAGCTTTGTGTTTTCTTCAAATATTAGTATAGTTTTGCTCTACTGAGTTTGCATTCTGATCTGTGATGTGCCACAGTAAGTGCCATGTAATTTCACAACACATGAGGAAAAAAAATTACATAGAGACATAAGACTCTACAAAGATGCAGAAATCTTTAAAGAAGTAGAAATTTAAGTAGGGCTTTCAAAACTGAGGTTTGGGACAATTTTGAAATCTCAAAAAAAAAATTCCTGCAAACACTTGTGAGTTAAAGCGTATATCAATCATGATCTTGCAGAATAGCACTGTGCCCAGGTTCCCAATGTCTATAGGGGATGACAAGCTCTGAGTTACACAGAACACTGGCCTGGTTTTCCACCTGCATTAGAGCCCAAGGACAGCCTCAGATACTAATGGAGCACACTTTTTAGGACACATGAAGTATTGCATGTGTAAGTGCAATAAAGTATTGCTTTTTTTGCTGAGGCAAATCTGTCCTTTCCATCTACAGGCTACCTTTGAAGTAACTGTATACAGAGAAGGTAGCTCCAGGCTCCAGCATTTTATTACAGAACAACCACAGGATTTCCCTGAGATTGTGGAAGATTTTTTTATTAGTTACAAGAAATTTGGCATATATCTCTCAAACCTCTAGTGAGTATAATTTCCTGCCAAAAACTCACTGTTATATAGATCTATACACTGTTTTTGGAATATATACTAGGAAAAAAAGTGTGTTTAGTAAAGCACAAGTTATTTACAGATTCTGTGTCAATGCACCACATAATTTCCTTTGTAATATTTTTTCACGGTTAAAAAGAATGGCACAGTTGAAAAGCCTTTTATATAAGTTAAATATGTAGAGAAATGTCCTAGGTTGCAGAAGCCCCTGATACAGTTCTTTACTATGCTTGCATGAATATCAAAATTGTCATGAGTCCCCTTGATTTCTAGATGGGTGGTTTTCACAGATTTTCCTGCTGACACTGATTCATGTTGTATAAAGTATTTAAACTTGCATTGCAGCAGATACTGCCAAATACTTTCTCTGTTTAAAAGATTTTAAGGCAAGTACATTGAAGGAAATACTTAAGGAAATACTGAACTAGGAAAACATACTTTTTGTAACTGAGTTGTGCATGTGTGCAGTCCTTTGGGAATGTGTTGGACATCTGGCACTTTTGAGAAGCATCAGACCCACTAATGGCAGAATGACTGTGTCATGCATTCATAATAAGCCCAGAGTTTCCACATGCAGTGGATAGTCTGGATGATGTGTGCTGATATAGCTCACCTCCCTATGGCCTTATTTGAAGGTCTGGTATCCCAGTTAAAAATTCTGTGCACATGTAAGAGAGTTGCCTCTGATAAGTGTCTGTCAGATTACAGATGTAGAACAGCCATCTAAAACCTCCTATTCAAGCTTTTGAGGTAGGGAAAAAACTCAAAAATCAAGTCTTACAAAAAAAAAAAAGGTGTGTGATATTAGCATCATTCGCATTCTCTTTCACTAGATTGCTGAATATTTAAAATAAATATTTAAATTAAAACAGCCTCAAGAGAAGAAAATAATTAAATAATTCCCAATATTGTACAATATGTTGTCTGAGAAAATTCATTTGGATACTAGGAATTGAACAGAGAGATGATGTAGTGAATCCAGTTCTACTGTACTCTCAGGTTGTGCCCTAATTATTTGTAGATGGAAGAACTCTCCCTATCCAAACATATAATTTTACTGTGAATTTACTGTGTCAGTTTAACTTGCACCTCAATTAATAGTTGTTCAAGTTGTAATTGAAAAATCTGAATGAAAACTAATATATGGAAAACTGCATATTACCTCTCATAATGTATGTAACATTGAAAATATTGCTAATGCTGTTCCACAAATTATGTTTGTTGACAACTGATTTAAGGAGAATACTACCCAATTTAAAGCGTTGATATGAATTGAAGGTGTTTTTGGAGAATCAGAGAATAAAAGAAAAAGACCAATGGCAGACCATGCCATCACTGTGCTAAGGAGAGAACAAAACTGTAGGCAGCTGAGACAAATAACTGCCTTTACTGTCATGTCCTGCTGATCCATCAGCACTGACTGCAAAAAGAAAATTATATAAACAGGTTAAAAGGGCATGTCTCTCTCCTTAAGTTAGACAATGTCTTCAATAAATCACAGCACGCTTTGAAATAAACTTCAAGGACTCAGTCTCACTGTTAATGTTTCTCTAATAAACCAAGCCATGACTATTTGATATTAATTTAGACACAACTGCGGACCATCAGAGATAACACCGAACCTTCAGAAGTCTTTTGCTAAATCAAAGATCACAGAACGTGTCGTAAACTGCCTGCAATATATCTCAGCTGATGTAATTACCTGAACAAATGAAAAGAAAAAGAATAAAACTGAAAAGCATCTTAAAGTGAAATATATGTGTATTTATACTAATTATGAGAAGTTCCACAATGTTTGCTATCTGTCATTAAAAAAATATCACTGGGTGTACTAAGACACTCAGGATTTGAAATTCATCATGATATATAGATGACAAACTACTGAAACAGGCTGCCTAAGGAGGCTGTGGAGTCTCCTTCTCTGGAGGAGACTTTTTCTATTTAAAAATTGTTTGGACACAATTCTGAGTAAAATGATCTGGGGGACCCTGCTTGAGGTTGGATTAGATGACCTCCAGTGGTCCTTTCCAACCTTACTGATTCTGTGATCCAAGTGCAGATGAAAAAATTACAAAATATCTGGTTTAGCTGTAATCTAGAAAGGTACCAAAAAAATGGAAAGTCAGGACAGACCGTCATACTGTAAAATGGTAGCCTACATATGAAGTATGAAGTATGAAGTATGAAGTTGCAGATGTGTGGGAACAGGGGAAAACCCATATATTCAGATAAACTAGCAGAAGGCACTAACTGTGGGGATGAAGGGAGAGAAAAAGCTGTTATGAAGAAGAAAGATCTTCAATCAAATCATCCAGAAATCTGAAAATTAGTTGGATTTACTTTGGTCTTTTTTTAAGAAGGTGAGCAACCTCAACAATTAGATATCTCCACAGTTTCCATTCAAAATACCTTGTCGTCAGTCTTTAGCCTGCAAGGTTCTCATACTTGAACTAAATATTTAGTATAAATTGAGTATCCAGAAGACATTAAATTGCTTGTTTAACAAGGATTATGCAAGTGTGAAAACTGAATGTACCAAAATACCAACATACCATCTTAATAGCGATATAATGTAATTGTTCTGCTGGTCCAAGCAAATTAATTTGAAATTGCAATTTAGAAAAAGAATCTCAGAGTTAAATTTTAAAACAATGTCTTTTCTTTTTCAAATGCTCATTTTTTTTCCTTTATAAGCTTAAAAGAAATTTGGCTTTTGCTGAAAGTAAGAAGTAATCAGCTAGAAGTTTTTGGTTTTCATTCATGGACACACAGTGAATGATGAGTAAGGACAGATTTATTGCACGTTTGTGGGAAGAAAAGAGAGCCCTGATTAGTATGAGCAGGTGCATATTGTCTGTCACAAGCCACCTACATAGTGATGTGTTGGTTTTATTTAGCAAATCTGGTCCATACAGCTGTGTGTTCAGATTGAAGTCTAATTGGAAAGCTGGCCAGGAAACATTTGTACTTCTGTGACCTGTTTAGGACATTCCAAAGGCTAGCTGTGTTTTTCTTATTTAAAAACAACCATAGTACACCAGAGAATTTCTTTCTTTTAGCTGCCAAAAGACTCGTTGGTCACTAGAGACCCAGTCTGCTGATTAAAGAACACAAATGCCCATGAGCTATAGATAATTCTGATAAACTTGCCAATATCCAAACAACGTATTGAATTCAGTGTAGATTCAGTGTAAAAAACTTAAAATTGCGACAAAAACACTGCTTTAGAAATTATGATTCTGAGTAATCAATGAATGTAAAGTGGTGGCAACCATGATATTTTGTAATGTAATGAATAGACAAGTTTTCATAATTTTTCATTCACATCACAGAATGAGATACCTGAGGCCATTAGGTATGGTAAATTATGCTTCAAGATTCTTATTAATATCCCCTTTCAACTCCTTGTAGGGGGGTTTTGTCATTCCTATAACAATGAAGTGTTATTTGTGCATTTAACAAATGAAATTAAACTCTTCAAAATTAATATTATAAACCCAGAAGGAATTGTGCAGTAGTAATTCAACTTTAATGGGAGTTGGAAAACTGCATGGTTGACGTTGTAAAGGTCTAGATAGAAAAGAAAATGTTAACAAAACTACAGAACTGTGATATAATTACTTGATTGCCTTTCAATGAAAGGATAAAATTTAGGTATATAGTATAAATCCTGGAGTTATTAATCACTTTCCTTTTGGTTTTATTTGTTTATGTGATATAATCTTAGAGCTCAAATTCCTTGTTTTTAAATATACAATTTTAAAAAAAATCATTGATTTGGAGAAAAAAATATCCCCAGGTATAAAAATCCATTATTGTTTGTAAAAAGCTCAGAGGGAGTTGATAAAATCTGAAAATGTTCTAAAATTTGAAAAAAAGTAAGTAATGAAATTATTGAAAGAAAAGGCAATTGAAAGAAAGCATGATTGAAAGAAGGAGTGCAGGTACCTTTTGTTAAAGTCATTTTACAAACGCATTGGAATAGGGAAGTAGAGATGGGGAAAATTGTATGAGTCACTATTCTTTGAGTATATGCTTCACTTCTTAAGGTAAATAAATTCAGACATACTTCTGTGTTTCCTACTTGTATATGAATCAGTTACACTAGGATGTGTGAGGGTTTTATCTTCTTTTCTTCCTGTTAAAGCCAGGATTAATGCATGGGAGACACAGTTTTTGTATTTAGATTCAGATGTTTATTAATCCTTATCTAAAGTACAAGCTCACATGTTGTGAGCTCTAGTTAACAAGGTGGAAAATGGATGCCTCTAACTCTCTCCAAGGTCTTCTTAAGCATAAACTATCCAATAACGACATGACACCTGTATTAGTTATACTTTCAACCTAATAACTGACCACCCAGGGTCCACAATGCAGACCTTTTCATCCAATTAGAAAAAAACACCTAAAACCATGAAGAAGAAGGTGAAGAAGAAGGACTTAGCCAACGTCTTAAATCCTCCATCTTCCAATATATATAGCATATATATTACTATATACTAAAATCTTAAACTCTTAAGTTTTTCACCCTGTGAAAAGTCTAGGTTTTTCACACAATACTATTCAAACTACACACCCCAAGTCCCAGTGCTATCACTCAATTTCAGAAGCCTCTTCCACGGCCTCAGGTCAAATGTACTGCTTGCTTGAGGGTCAGTGCCTTTTAGCACAGAAAGCCTAAAATTCTCAGCTTCCAGAATTCCAACAAGAAAGTACAAAATAATTTTTAATTTATTTTCACACTGACTTACTGATAGACTACTTTAATCAAAGACATCAAGAGCAGATGATTAAACTTACTGTCAAACAACCATTTATTTACTGAGCAGTACATAACATGATGACCGCATCATTGTAGAGAAAATTTACATGTGTATTTATTGAGCAGTTGACCTTAAGTCTAGAGTGAAAATAACAGGCATTCACTGCAAGGTAGGATAGAGCTTATCGTAGACTCACAGAGTGTTTTAGTTTGGAAAAGACGTTAAGGATCATCTAGTTCCAACTCTGACATGGGAAAAGACACCTTCAGCTAGAGCAGATTTTTCTAAGTGCCACTCAACTTAATTTGGGACTTATCCAGGAGTGGGGCATCCACAACATCTCTGAGCAACCTATTCCTGTATCTCACTAACCTCATTGGAAAGAATTTCTTCCTAATATCTAGTCTAAACTACCCTCTTTCAATTTAAAGCTATTTCATCTCACCCTATCACTACATGCCCTTTCAAAAAGTCCCTCTCCAGCTTTGTTGTAGGCTCCCTTTATCTACTGGAAGGCTCCAATTAGGTGACCCCATGGGTCCACTTCTCAAGACTGTCCAGGCCCCTCTGGATGGCACCCCTTCCCTCCAGCACATCAACTGTTCTCCTTGGAGCACTTACAGAGGATCACTGGTACTCAAGCCCAGTGCAAAGCCACCTGCCATTTTCTAGTGATGTGAAAAAGGGCATTTAGTGTCCACAGCCTGTACTTCCATGGTGTCCTCGGTCTGGCTGGGGCACCACCCAAAATGGCTCAGCACAGTGACACCCTGTGAGTTGCAATCAAGCAGGACACCAGGTACCTTTTTGACAAATATTTTACAGTATGTATTGACTTCATCCTTTATTGTAATGTTCTGCAAAGTTATTTTCTGACTTGGACATTATCAGAATTTGAGGTACTGCCACATACTTACTATTGCTACAAACAGTTTTATGCCAGGAACATGGTGTTGTAGAATTTGCTTACGTGAAGCATAAAGATTCAAATATTATATTCCTGGCTGTTCAGCAGTTTATTATCTATGGTTGTAATGTTGACAGCAAATCAGAGATCTATTTTTTCTGACCTTATTACTGAGACAGAATATATTTTATCAACTTGCTTGTGAAACAGGAAAACTTTACTAACACTTAGCACAACATATTATTTTTATTATATTTTCTATAATAGTAAGTTATTTTTTATCAATTTTCTCTCATTTTAATGTCTTGTTAGAACTGAAGAGGTTTTTTCAGCTATTTACAGAGGTTAGACATTTATATTACCAGATTTGTCAGGTATTACTAGTCATATTGTAGAATTGTATGTTTCTATGCTTTACTTCCAATTAAATCATCTTACAGAAAGAAAGTAAAACTTGAAACACTTTTTTATCTTTTAATGGGAGAGAATTATATGAAATAAAAATACCAAACTCTCGGTTACTATTTAACATTGTCAATCTTTAACTGAACTTCGAGACAAGTATGATCATTGACAGATACCAATGAAGTTAGCATACAAAGAATACAAAAAATAGCCAGGTCATGGATATATATATCCATGATATATATACAGGTCACAGATGCAGCACAGAATTCTCTATTTGTGCACACGGTCCTTGGACAAGATGCTGAACTTACTGAGTCAATGGTGAAACTCCCAAAGAATTAAGTGGCTGATTAGCAACATTTATACAAGAGTGTTTCAATACCTAATATTTGAAACAGTGTCAGTACTCTCCTACCTGTAAACTACCAAAATGATAATCTTTGAAAGTTTAAATATTTCATACATAAAATTTCTTTACCTGTCTACTGTAAACCTGAGAGAGTAAAAATTTTAAGAGTTTTTAAATTGTTAATAATTTAATTGACAGAGAACTACTAATCAAGCTATAAAAGTAAATCAGGGCACCTGACTAGCATAAAATAGTGCCTAAATTATCTTTCATCACAATAAATCTGTGAAGGTAAGTCAGGCCAGATATACAGCTTCTAATTTTGCCATAGAGGACAATGCTAATCAGTAGGGAAAAATGAGTCTTCACACCCACCATTCCACTGAATTCAGATTACGTCTATCATGATCATATTCCACAGTAACTGGTACCTTCTATGGGCACTTCCAGTAGGACCAACAGCAGTGAGGCTGCATCAGGAATGCCGTGTCCAGATCTGCACTCCATGGGGCAAGGAACGGGAAACTCCTGGAGTGGGTCCAGTGGAGGGTGACAAAGATCAGTAGGGGACTGGAGCCTCTCTCCTGTGAGGAGAGGCTGAGGGAGCTGGGCCTGTTTGGCCTTGAGAAGAGTGACTAAGAGGGGGCCTCTACTGTTGAATTGGAACCAGTTTTTTTTCCTTCTCTGATAATTAAAAATAATTAAGTGTTGAAAGACAGCAATATTGATCTTGAAAAAAGAAGACTTAAAAGATAGCAGTGTTCTAGCATGGCTCCCAGCTAGCTATCATTATCAGAAAACACAAGATTTTTCACTCAATTACTCTACAGGGATGCCATTGCTCTGTTAGTTCTGTTTAGGGTTAGCTTTCAGGGAAACCAAACATGAAATATTATCTTAAGAGAGACATCTATGCTTGGAAGTCCTTTTGTAGTTGACGGAAAAGTAGGGATATACCTTGGTTTGTCTGAGCTTAATAGACCTCTTCCAATTACACTTTTGAGTCACAGTTAACTGGGTAATGATACTGTCAGTTTGGTGGACATTTGACTTCTCTTCCAGATGACATGAACAGTAAAGATGCCTTTTGGATAATTGGTGTGAAAGGGGTTTTGGTAAAGTTTTCAGAGAGTCACAGTCTTCTATGAAAATGCATATTCAAGAGAAGAAGTCTAAGGTAATGGAAAAAATTAAGCAGATTCATTGTTACAGGGATTGTATACAGCCTTTTAAAACTGTTTTGTTTCTTTATACAACATATCAAAACATCCTTCAAATGCTGAGTTATGATGGCACTTTTTTCCAAGTAAAGTTTCAACTGAGGTTGAAAAGTTTTGCTTTGGCAGAAATGTCTGGTGATAAAATATTCAGTTTGACTGATAAACTAGTTTTTCATGTTTCAGCTTCAGAAGAACACAGCAAAAAATGAAAATAAGGGTAAATCACAATATCTACTGAAGAAGTAAAGCTTAAAATTGGATATCAGATCAAACTGTTTTAATTGGGAATTACTGAAAGCAGATGTAGACTGAATATATTGAATTACTGTGTATCTTTTTAGATGTTTTTAATTAAACAAAAGTAAATTCTAATTACATCTGAAGACAGCAGATTAGAAAAAAGCAAGCAAGCTGTCCCAGAGAAGGAATGATAACAGCAATTTGAAAGTGGAAAGGCTTACATATGCTTCATATCTCCCTTCTTGTATTCTATCAGCTTGGAGCTACAGCTTTCCTTATTTCTTATGTCACTGTCTTGGATATTAGGAAGGGTTGCAATTCTCATTATATTGAAACAATTGCTGAAATCAGTGAAAATTTTGCTGCAGAAAAATGGCCAAAAAAATTTGGTCCAATACATAGAAACATATTATTTTCTTTTTCTTTCTTCCATATTCATCTCTCTCATTTTTGAGATTAGTATCTTGTTAATAATTAAAATAATCTTGATTTGGTCTGCTTCAGACTCATTTTTTTCCATTGAAAGTATAGCTTCAGTGCTGATAACTTTTAAAAACTTACTCCTTATAAGGTCTTTCTGTTTCCTTTTGACTATTCCTGTATCTAGAAGGCAATGTTATGATGCATATACCTCAGTGTCTCCAGGTAATTTAACTTCTACATTATTTTATTATGCTGCTTTTCATATTTCTTCCTCTTTTATTAAATATAAAACTTTCTTAGACTCAGCGAAAGCTGCCTCATTCATCACAAGAAAATGTTGTTTGAAAAATCAGATTTGGAGAATATTGATATTTACTAAACTTCCTAGGTAGTAAGTTGCTGGAAATTTGTCTGTTTATGGGATCACGTTGCCGTTCCATTTATTACAGTGTCAATAGCATTGATTTCTCCTTTAGGAGTTTTGTGTCTTCATCTTCTTTTTCATACAATCTAAATTTGCAGTACAGTTCTTTTGGTTCAGTAAGAGGACTACTTTTCTTTCAATATTTTCAGGCCTTTTGTCTTTAAGCAATTAATATTTAGAAAATTTAGTTTTAATTCAGAAATATATGCATGCATAAGAATTTTAAAAATATTGTCATATGGAAATATATGTATTTAATCACTATATTTAGTAAGGTCTATTTTTATCCACATTACTGTAAATTCTTATGTGTCATAGAAAGATATGAGTTCGGATATGAGATCTGGCATCCACTGTATTTTAGCTGTGTGATGCTGTTATGTTATTATTGCCAGGGTTGGCCTGAGATAAAAAGGAAGTTGGAGTATATACAGAGAACGCAGATCAAGCCAATGTGGTTAACAACTGCGTTCTGCCTTTATGCAGCTAAGATGGCTGCTTATATACATTTCTATATAGTTTACAATTACAGTAGCTTTTCATTGGCATACAGCAGAGAGAAGTATGAAAACACACTTTATTTTACTTACTCTTAAGGTGTCTATCACATGCTCACTAACAACTCTATTCAGTGACCTTCACAACCTTATTATCTTTCCCTGACACCTTAACTACTAATTTCTAACTGCGCCACACTTGGCTAAGAATTTCTAGCTGCGTCACAGGCTTCAAGGCCTCAGTCAGGCCTTTGTGAAGGCCTCAGCTCGGGTAATTCAAGGCCTAGGTAGACATCATGTCCACCTTCCCTGAGGAATTCCGCAACATGTTATCATGATGCTGTGACATTCATTTTGAAGTTTTTTCTATTTGCCCACATGTCACTTCTGCCTTCCTGAGGGGTATGTCCAAATAATTAATATGTGGCCAATAGCAATAATGGTAAATTATCAAAAAAATGTTGCATGAAAATGATGAACATGATGTGCTTCAATGGATATAGAAACTATTTGTATGGATTTAACATGTCCAAACATTCACTAGTTTCTACTTGCAAGTAATTGAGCCTTTTCAAATTTCAAAATTTATTTAATCACATAAAATAGAACAATGAACTAAAATAATATATCAAATCAAACAAAATCAAACACTGCTCTTTTTTTCTTTCACATAAGCCCATGACTGTATATATATGTGATTTTGATTTGGGCTGAAATTTAATATTCATTCAGATTAAAGTGTTTTGAGTTCTCACAATACTGATGAGATAACTAAGTGAAAACTGTAAACGTTTATGTACATCAATATTTTTCAATTTTAGCAAAATATCCTGGCACAGTATCCATGATAAGGGATACTGACACTGTATAAGAAAACTAATATTAATTTAATTTAAAAATATAACCAACAAAAATAAATACTATGTATTTCCCATGTCTAAAATCAGACTAGACATTTCAGTCCTAAAATATTGCATAAGTTAAATGGCTTCCATAATCATATTCATCAAGGAAAGTGATGCAGATGTCAGAGGAGATTTACCAAAGGAAGTGGAGAAGGTGACTAAAATGGTCCTCTGGTCAGCATTAAATAGTAAGATGCATGCCCATGCCAAATATAGGAGAAAAGGCTTTATTCTTATCTCAGATTTTTTTCAGGGCATATGTATTTCCTACATAATGCTACTGTTTATATAAACAGCATAAAAGCAAAACTTCAGGAATTTACATAAAATTTTTCTTTTCTAGAAAATATTGATTCATTGAAAGCAAGATTTTGAGGAAGAATCAAATGTGCTTTTATGCTAGCTTACTGTAGAGAGATGAAGAACATGTGGAAAAATACTGAACGTCATACGAGAAATACAGGTGCAAAACTATTCTTCTTAGATTTTATAATTTTACAGGCAGCTGTCTTGGGGGTTAAACCTTTGGATAGCCTATTTCACTCTAACTGTTGCCTTATTCCACACTTTCAGATCTGCTTGAAAGCCATATCCAAGTTGTGATGTTCTTATCCAGGCAACCAGTAATGGATATTTTAAAAATAACTTCTGAACAGTTGCTGCTTTGGTGGAATTGTGATGCCAGACGTTGCTTGTTTGTTTGTTTGTTGTATGTGAGAAACCTGTAAAGTCAGGAATGTAATGTCAATGTCTATGTCAGTGCTCTCTGCATCACAGAAATGCTCCCCTGAGGACTATTTTGGGAAAGTATGCTCTCACTAGATTATATTAAGACTCAGAAAACATTTCCTGATCTTTGCAGATTTGTGAAAAAGATTTGTTTTGTTGATTATGTTAATTCAATGCAAAAAGTTTAGAAAATTTCCTGTATAATTCTGTCCTTATGTATTTCTGAGCATTCTTATTATCCACAGTACTCTTTTACAGAATCTGATTTTTTATTACTTCTCCCCAGATGTATAACCTCGTACTTTTCCAGGCTGAATCATCTTTTTTTTTTCCCTGACTGTATTTCTACCATCAGTTATTAAATTGGTCCCACTGCTTCTCTCAAAAATAGATGGTTTCTTTACATACTATTCTTTCAGAATGTAGAATTCAAATAAAGGACATGCAAAACTGAGTAATGATTTTGTGATGGTATAGTAAAATATGTCTCTGTTAGAGGGGTATAGAAAAATGTTTTGAAGTACTACAATTGATGACAATAAATGACCTATAAACTAAAATAACCTTTTATAGCTTTTTAAACTGTCTCCTTGCAATGAGGAATGCTAAACATATTTTGTTACCTAGTTTTTCAAAAAAGCAGGCTACAAATTCTCTGCAAGTACAATTTGCAAAACAGAAACTTGCGGTGGGAAGATGACTAGGGGTAAAATTAGAGAAATCTGCAAAGTTATATTCACATTCTAATATAATATCAATATAATGTTAGAGATAATAGGAAATTAAAAGGTGAACTGTAGTTGCTACTTCCTGGATGGAATGCATTTGGCATGCATGAAATCTATTCCACAATGATTCCCTATGCAACACAACCTGCACCCTTAAGCACATCCTAAGAAGGATGGAATGGAGGGTGGAGCAGAGTGGAGACACTGCAGCTGTGCTGAAATCCTTGCAGGGGTGGGAACTTGATGGCATCATGTGGGTAATAAACTGCACAGTACCTGTCAACCAAGAGAGATAGGAGATGTCCCTCTGAATCAGCAACTGTGGCAAAATATTTTTCTGCAAATGAAATTGCTTCATTATAATACTATTTTAATATTAACAGCTGCCTCCATGCGAATGTTACCCACCTCCAAGGTACAACCACTCCTCACTAGGTGTGTGCTCTATATTTTATTAACTATACCTTTAACAGAGAAGTGACAGAATTTTACACTTATCAGTAACACAGGTATGTAGGACTATAGTCACTCAAGCCACACCTAAACATAAAGAAATGGTATAAAAATGAGTGAAGGATGGGGAAAAGCTACAGAAGACTCCATTCTAGCTTCTGGGGTCAGGTGACAGTCTTTTCCCTTGTAGAGATGCATATGGGGTAAGAAACTTACTCTGTGCATGTTCTATTGTTATCTCAAGCTGTCATTGGTGATTAGAGCTTGTATGTATATTGCTTTAAAAATATTTTTGTAGTCAGTTACTATCAATGGCAATTTTCAAACCTTAACCCAGCACAATTTTCTATTATCAGAGTGTGTATAATTAAGTGAGTTATTCTGTAAACTGTTTCTCCTAAGTCTAATAAGGGTCCTAGCAGTCATGAGCAGTCAATAACATACTCAACAGAAGTGGGAAGATCCATTAAGGAGTCCCTCTTTCCCAAGTGTAATAAAAGATTAGGCTGTGATGCACTATCAGTGCGTGTGCTTGAACAAGTGAATCAAACTGCTGCCAGATACAGTAGACTATCAGTGCAGCCCCCATAACAGGATGCTGGCAGGTGGGTAGGTCACAAGGGTCTTGGCTTTCCTGAGGCATTAGCAGACTGAGCAATCATAAATGGTTCAAGGAAACCCCACTTTCATGTGACAGCTGGGGTAATTAATAGTATCAAGATTATGTTCCTCTATACAGGGATATGAAGTTCCCAGTTGGATAGTCATAAATGGCAAAACTTAAGATCATAAATTCAGAACAAAACCTATTAATTTTATTCTGAAGAAAAGTACAAAGTTAATGTTGTAGGTCTGCCCCTTACCTGTTAGTGTAAGTGTGGATCTGGTACCTTGACTATGTTGTGTAATTGAACAGCAGAGGCACTATGGCGAGCATCTGGGTAGCTCACAACCCTGTATACAGAGAGTAATAAGACACATAGGTAGCATAATTTGACATCTCTGGGTGTCCAGTATGTGGCAAATGTCTGGAACCTTCCAGACAAATAAAAACGTGTGTAGCTCATCATATCAGACAGACTGGCCACCTGTGGTCTAATGGTTGGAAGCATGTATTGAAACAACTAAAAGTTTATTTTAGAATGTATGCATTTCTTTGCTTCTTTTTGAAGCTCAGGTAAGACTGACTGGAACATTAAGATATTTCATTTTCTGTTTCCTATGGAAGAAAATAGAATTTATTACCACTGAGCTAGAAAATGAGCCTATGATACATGGCTTACACAGCTAATGTAAATTGGAATGAGGAATTAAACTGATTTGTGACTTGATTATTGCAAATGCATAGCTAAACATGGAAAAGAGATACAACAGCCCTAGCTTCCTGCTAAAGTTATGACAAGGTATTACAGCCGGCAGTGGGTAGCCAAATGCAGTCATGAAAAAACACACATTCTTAGCAGTGGGATTAGAATGATTAACTGTTTATACACACTAGTATTTATGATAAACTCCAAAATACAATTTTGTTGCTGTTATTTATTATTTCAAAAGTCATTCTAATAAAAATGTGGTTTCAGAATGAGACTGGATGCTGAAGGCTGTCTCTCCTGGATGGGGAATTTATGTAGCTTTGAATATGCCAGCTCACAGTAGACCAGTCAGAATGTTTTGGTTTTTTTCATAATATCTGCAATATTATCACAATAGTTTCAGTTCTTTCTGCCTGGAGATTTAGTAATAAAGCACATTCTGTAGCACTTCATTGTCAGGCATTGCGAAAGTGTTATGCAAATTGTCAGACATATTCTCTATTTTCTTGGTTGCTTTTTTGTTTTCCTCATTTAATAGGTAGCAGAGAGAGATGGTGGTAAGGATTTAGAAAGAGTAACTTTGTAAATCTGTGTTGGTGAAGAAACTTATATTGTGAATGTTATAGTGTTTACCTACAGACTGAACATCAGACACAGAAATGGAAAGTTTTCCTGAGATTTACTATGCCTTTGAGAAAGTGTTACATCCATTCCAGAAAGTAATGATTAGAATTTTTGATGTTTGTTCTCTGAAATGAAACATTCACTTTTCCACCAAGATAACGTTGTTTGCTTTTCAGTATATGAACACTAATGCCTTCTCCATTTTATTGTTTATATTGTTGAGGTGTTTAAAAAAAAAACCACTCGAACATGCAGACCTTTTTTTCAGAAGTTTCTCTACAGAAGTTACAAATTAAATAAAATTGTCTGGATGTCACATTTAAAGATCCTGTCCCAGAAGTAAAATGCATAGTTCTTCTTCAGCTGTACAGGAATAAGTGTCAAGTATACTTTCAAAGAGTAATGTTTTTACATTCAAGATCTCAGATATCAAATCAGTTCTTTGTTTCCCAATACTGTTGTCTTTGTACTTACACTTACTTTCACTGTGAAGAGGAAAAAAGAAATTGCTTGTACTTGCACCTTTTCAGTTCAATAACATCTACCTCCCCCCCGGCTATATTGTATCTATGCCATTATGTTTCAAAACACTTGTCTTCAAAAGCTGTACATACTTAATTCCTTGTCCAACCACTATTTTTTGATGCACTGGCAGACTTGTCATTATTTCTGTAAGGATTTATTCCTTAACTCACATGAACTGCTGTCAACTTAATCAATGTAAAAACTATATTAAAACAAACAAACAAATAAACAAAAAAAACCCCCAAACCCATCATGTTTTTTGCTCTGTTGTTAATTTATGGATTTTTACTGGTTAGTCCAATACAGACAGATCACTTTTTTTGTGGAATAATACAATCTGGCAGTTAATCATTAAATGAAATATATCCTTCTAATTGAATCAATGTAATGAATAAATGTCTGAATAATGTAGATGATAAAGTAATACTTCTTTTGGTTTTCAACAAAAAAAACCCCAAACACTGAGTGGATTCGAAAAAAAATCATCAAATATAAACACAGAATCATCACATCATCAATGTTGAAAGAGACCTTTAAGATAATCAAGTCCAAACATTTAGGGATTGCCACTGTAATCCCTAAACCACTAAACCACAACACCCAGAGCCAAAACCAGACAGATTAAACACTTGTGGTGACTCCACTACCTCTCTGGCCAACTTGTTCCAATTCCTTATCACCCTAACAGTGAAAACTTTTTTCTGATATCTAATCTGAATCTCCCCTGTCTCATCTTAAGGCTATTTCCTCTGGTCCTCTCACTGCAGGTACAGCAGAAGAAACTGGCCCCCACCCCACTACAAAATCGTGCCTATCTCCCACAGCCATTCCTCATAAGATGCGTCTCCTTGACCATTCCTGCCTTCTTCCCCTTTGCTGGATAGGCTCCAGTATCTCCATGTCTTTTTAAATTGAGGGGCCCAAAACTGAAGGCAGCACTCCAGGTGTGTCCTCACCAATGCCGAGTACAGGGGGCCATCCCTGCCCTGGTCCTGCTGGCTGCACTATTCCTGATAGAGGCCAAGATGCCATTGGACTTCTTGGCCACCTGAGCACACTGCTGGCTCTTATTGAGCCAGCTGTCAAGCAGCATCCCCAAGTCCCTTTCTGCCAAACAGCTCTCAAGACGCTCCCACAGCTGACGGTGCTTCATGGGGTTGTAACCCAAGTGCAGGACTCAGCACTTCACCTTATTGGACCTCCTGCAGTTGTCCTCAGCCTACTGATTCTGTCCAGTTCTCTTTGTAGAGCCTTCCTACCTTCAAGCAGCTACCCTCATCACTCAAATAATTTTATTGCAATATCTATCTTTATACAGTATAAGGAATTTGAAACAAAATGCATGGCAAACAAATGAGATAACTATTTTCTAATTCTCCATGTGGCTTTTATACTTATGCTTTCATCATAGGAGGCACTACTAAGGAGGAAACATCTGTGCAAAGAGTGGTTATCACTATGAACTCTCAAGAAAAAGGAATGTAGTGAAGAACTATTTTACTGTCCCTTACAAATTTTTATAGGGATTAATTCAAAAGCATATTCATTATTAATAACTGACAACAAACTTTTTATGCTAATCCATTACAGATTGTTACACTTTGTTTCAAAAGAGGTCATATTCTCATGTCACAAAGTAATATGGTGAACCATCATCTTTTTTAAGTGTGTGCATTATTGTTGTAGCTTTGGATCACAAAAACTATCTTGGGATTACACTATGTCTTCTGTCAAGGATCTCTGAACAAATATATTTTCAAAAGAGTTTGTAAAACTTTCAGATAACATTCTTACAAAAAATAGCTGAGAAGTATTTTTGGAAACTAATAACAATGGTTACAAGTAATGTCAAAATAAATTTTTCATTTGAACTCCAGCACACATGTGAAGATCGCTTTTGTAAGAACCATTAAGTTTTGACAATCATTTATCACATCAGCATTCCCCCAAATGTTAGGAAGAATTATTCTCTGTTCTTTGCATCTTCATAATATTTGTAAAGATCTGCAAGAATTTATGCTTCTAGAACACAACCTTTGGAAGAAGGTTAACTAATACGGTGTTGATCAAAACTTTTAAACCAGTGTAGGCAAGGACAAAGTTGAATTTACAATGTTATCAACTAGCAGTTATCCACAAGTAAGAACGCTAAGTGCAGGATGTATAGCTTACTGATTTTATAGTTACAGAAACCCAGAAGAATTCAGCACAAAACCACAAATAAAAATTAATTAATCTGTGCTTTAGATATAATTTTGAAAAATATTTCTCCCAACTCAAGAGGAGTTACTCTTTAAATACTCTGCAGAATTGCGTTATTGCTAGAACAGTCTGACAGTGCATAAACAGATGAAAAGAATGATTTAACCAGATGTTCTTCTTCATTATTATTTTCCTTTTTTTACCCTAGCTAAAATGACACTGATTGAATTCCCCACTGAATTGAAATCCCCATTTATTCTTCATGTAAAGACGTACACGAGCGAAGGACTGAATGAGGATTTCAATATTCCAACCTGTCAATCTGAGCACCAGATGCTTGTTGCCCACTAATACAGTGTATGACATGAATCCTGAAAGTTAAGTTTCTGCATAATGTAGGCAGAATACATTAGAGACAACTATATTTGATGTTTAGAAGTCCATTTAGTTTAAGACATGGTTTCTGTCAAACAATTACTGCCGTTGAAAAGGACAGCTCTAACAGCTACTTTACCAGGACTCTTGCTTTGACTGAGAAGTATTTTAACTATTCCATCATTTGTACTATTCTTAATGGGTGCTACAAAGGTGGCTGAACAACCACGTACAATTTGTAAAATTTGAAAACTGCAGAAACTTCAGGAAAACTGTTTGGTAAGTGAAGTATATGGCTTTCATACATGTCACGGGATTGTTCTGATTGATAAAAAAACTTTACTTGAAAAAAGGAGATTTTTTTTTAAAGTATTTTGAAGTATTTGGGAGTTGTCTTTTTTACATACTAAAATATATTGAAAGTAAAACTGCTTTTTTGACAAAATTTTCATACACACATGCTTGTATATAAATAAACCTGTGTATATAAAGAAAGAAAAAAGAGAGAGAGAGAGAAAGATAATTGTGTTTTCCTTTAGAATTAAACCAATTTCTGAAATTCTATTATACCCTGAGAAGTAGGGTCTATGTGCTGTGGTGATTATGCAGCTCTGAAATGAACTGGAGTGATGTGGGAATGAGGGCTAAAGCCATGAGATATATCATGAGACAGGTGGTGAAGGGACTATGTAGGCATGATGGCTTAGTGACGGGATAGCAGGTTATCAGGCTGAAGGCCAGGTGACCCTCATCACTGCAATCAGCCAGGTGAGAGTGAGTGATACCAACACATTACTGTTCCATTCCACCATTGTGCAAGATCCACAGCCTTTGTGATCTCTCTTTATGACTCTCCATATTCCTCAATATCTGTCCTTACCACCATTTATGATGGCAACAACAGGATATTTGACTACAGTCTCATCTCCACTTCTTCTATAAGTATAAATCTGGCATTTGAAATCCTTCATGGCAGCAGATGAGAATGCAATCACCTTACAGACAAGTTGATGGGCTTGAGCCCCTCTCCTCCCCTAAGCAGCAACATCTTTTTTTAAAGTCTGCACCTCTGACTATGTCAGAGCATACCCTTGCACATAGCACTGTACAATTACATTTTGTAGCTCTAGTTATTTATATGGAAATCTAACAATAACCTATAGACTGTTGCCTCAATATAGTGCATTATTCAGGAGTCTGTGATCATGAAAGTACTTACTGAACCTGACCATACTTACAAGTGCCAAATTGATTCTAATCAGAAATTAAGTCCAGACACACCTAGCCCCTCTGGTCTCTGAGGACCAGCCAGAACACAACTGTGTTTATTTTCTACAAAATGTCTATACTCTCAATGCCACAGGTGTACAGCCCAAAACTGATGTGACTTGAGAGTCTGAACAACATTGCAGCAGACCCCATGACAAAAGTCTTTGTGTGATGGGGCTGCAGTCACATTCTCTACTGCCCCCAGTCCAAATAAGCTCTACCTGCTATGATGAGACAAGGAGTCAGCTGAGTAAGTTGCTAATAGTCTGTGAGTTAGGGACACACACAGCAGGGAAGAAATTAAGGTCTTTTTTGGCATCTAAGTTATATATCCCCATCTGTCTTCTGACAGTTTTAATAACCGTTCTTTTGCATACTCCAAAATCAATCTCTTACACTTCAGCTTCTTTGGGATGCCTAGGGACTTTCAATTGTCATATATAATTTCTGAACAAAGAATTGGCACTAGACGTTAATAAATTTAAAAGTGTCTATAACTACTAAAATGACAGAAATAGAACACCCCTAAGTTCAAAGAAGCTAAAAAAATGATGAAATTACACTTTTTTCATAAGAAAACTTATAAAAGCTAATTCATCAAAATAATTGAAAACAACTTGAAAAACATTCCAGCAGATACAGGTAGGTCATAAAACTCTAAGGACCTGAGTGAAGATTTTCTCTGCTCTGCCTGAGCAAAAAATGAAATTCAGCCCTTCCAGGACATTTTAAATGACTTCTAGTAGAATGTGCTTTAGAAAACAAGTATCTTTTGAATTTACAGCTAAAATTACTTCAGGATAGTTGGGGTTTTTCTCTGATACCCAATTTAAATGGTATAGAATTTTCATTATCTCATGAAGTTAATGTCTATAACTCCTTCTGCAGGCTATTTTAATCTCCTCTTTGGCCGTTGAGCAGATTTTTCATCAGGGCCTGGAGTTATGTCCTGTAAGGTCTTCAGAATTGCATTGCCATTGCTGGATTTTGGGTTCAATTAAGAGTTTTATCTTTGCTCGGTGAAGTGACATTCAGCAGACTTCTGAGACCTTTTAGTGAAACTCTTTCTTATGTATCTTTTCAATGCTCTCTAGAACTTCATCCGCTCACATTTATCTACTATTCTCTCTTTGCACAGTTTCTATCTACTGCTTTAACAAGGATAGTGATGATGATATCCTGGTCATCGTCTGCCAAAATAGTTTAAGTGACTTCCACCCATTCTGCTCAAAATTACCTTCTAACTTAAATCACTTGCAGAATAGGGTAGCCAATAATGTCTCGTGACTATTACTTCTAGTATAGTTTAGCCTGTAAAAAAGAAACTAACTTTGCTGTTTGAGCTCACAAGTAGTAATGATACAGATCATTGGTAGTGATTTTGACATTTGTCCTGTATTGTCAGCATAAATTTTGCACCTTTTCTCTCTCTGTCTTGATTTTTTACCTGTAACTGTTAAAACAGGCATATTTTTGGGGAATAAATTCATTTCCACATTTAGCATTTCCATGATGACATCCTCCTGTTTGCGATGGGTTAGGACCTTTAATATCTTGTACCATCAGAGCTGCAAACCACCATACCCCTTTTCCTGCCCTGTGGTGAGGCCTTGAAGGAGCTGAGTACCTGAGCTGCCCGAGTGCCGTGATATCCAGATATAAGTAGGACCCATGAAAGGTGTCATTCATGGATAGGCTGCTACCAGATCTGCTGTGGTTTTGCCCTGACTCCTGGACTGTTCCTGAGAAGGAGTATTTCTAGAGCAGCACAACAGGTCACAGACAGCCTGTGATTGCTGGATGAAGGCTCCTCATATAGAACATGAAAAATGTGCAGGAATAAATTTACCCATCCTCCAAGATACCATTCATTGTCACCTGTCTCAGATTAAATCATGAACCCTTATGAGAAAGATGCAATTCATAAGGGCTTAGGTATTTGGCATAGACACTAATAAGCATTAGCTGAACTGTACATGCTAACTGTGTGCATGTTAGATGTCACACAAATTTGCAAGAAAATATAACTACTTATATGTTAATGATTCAGATGCAAGCCAGTACATTCCATCTCATTTTTGTTCAGAGCCAACCCTTAGATGCATGCAGCAACTCAGCTGGCCTAAGATTATTCATCTTTGTACCACAGTCCTCAAACAGAATATTACAAAATGAGAGGGGTGAAAAAAAAAAGGGAGGAAAAAAAAAAGGAGATAATGAGTCTCAAAAAACCCCACAGTGTTTGTGAGTATATCAGAAAGTTCCTGCAAAGCCCCATGAGCTTAAATAAAGTTCCGAGAAGATTGAGGCTTCTGTCCTAGAACAGGTTTTTGGAATGGAAAAATGAATCATTCTTTATAGTTCAGTTATTTTATGCCAAAATTTTTATTTGGAAGTGTTGCTCACATGGCCAGAAGATCAGGGTCTCTAAGTCTCCTATGCTTATTTGAAGGGATATATAAATAAATTTTGTTTGCTTAAGTATTTCATGTGGCTTCCTGCTAAGAGAAAGCTCTAGTCTAACAAATGACCTTTTATTGATTTATCCTGGGAACTGCATCCTTGCTTTCAGCTGAATGCAGTATGATAAAGCCGAGGTTTAGCTCATAGGATGAAACCGCACAGGATTCCATTTAATTCACCAAGGTCATAAGCTCACCATATGTGGCTGCATAGTGGATTTTTTTTCCAAAACTAATTGGGCTTAGAGCTAGGCTAGTGATTATACAACCTCTTAATCATGAGTAAAGAAGCATTTCAAGCTGGGAATCATGCCTTTACACTTATTCTTGCATACTGTTTTTCCTGCCAGGGCTTCTACTCATCTCCTAGGCTGATATGGTGCCTTCTTGCAAATTAATTGAGGACTTGCTGAATAACAGAGATGCCAGTCAATTACGTGTTTACAAAAAAAAAAAAAACCCACCAAAAAACCAATCTGTATTTTAATAGTGGTGTTGATTCATTCTAAAGAACGATTCTGTGAATGCAGCACCAAAACAGACATTGTGACCTTTTTGAGTTTCAAACTTTGATATTTCTTTTAAAAGTGCTGCTTTAAATACCTTAAGAAAAACTAAATTTAAGGGATATGTGTATTTGCAACCAAGTTAAATTTTGCTTTCAGTTTTGAGTTTACAATAACATGCCAATGAAAAGATTTTTAAAAATCACTGCTATTTGTAAAAAAAAGACTTTTCATTATGATGACAATCAGAATTTAACGTGGTTTAAACCCCAAGAATTTATTTTGTTAAAAAGAAGGGATATACAGACTTCTTTGTGCAAGCAGCTTCTGAATTTTTTATTCAGCATGGAAGATGATTTCAGCACATTGAGGAATTTAATAAAACATTTTACAGAGCTAATAATTAGCCTATTTTGGAGTAGTTTATAACAGAAATGGTACAAAATATTATGATCTAATTTTTAGAACATTTTAATTTTTATTAGTGTCACAAAAGATAAGACATGCTGGGTTATAACAAAAGTGATTATTTCTTTAGTAACCAGTCTCAATATTTACATTATCTGTGAATTACAGATAATGTAAATCACATGCAAAGGAATAGGGTTTAGCTGATCTATGGTCTATTACACTGTATCACCTGAACAAAAATTTTGATGATTTTGGTAAGAATGCAGTCTTGGGGGAAAGGTGTAGAAAATGTTTGTGGATTTTTAATAGAGACTTTCTTTTTATTAATTAAATTAATCTTTATGAAGTTCTTTAATTTGAACATTGGCTAATAAGCCTGTGTTAGTAATTCTGCTACCTGGCATGAAAATGCTTCTTATCATTGAAAGGGCTCTTGTTTCCTTGTAAGGCGAACCAAGTTATTTGCTGAGTTTTTTCAGCAAGCCTACTGCTGAGAAGCAGGGTAAGACATCCTGACACCAATTCTGCATTCCTGGGTTAAGCAGGAATTAATTTCTTGCTTGGAGTACTAAAAATGAACCAGTGATGGTGTTATGGTTGATGAAAAATAGTATATTTCTCCTCAATCCCAAACTTCTATTACAGTGAATCTTCCTTACAAGGGGCAGCTTCTTGCCCTATTTTTCACCACATATTTTTGTCCAGTAAAATATTTTAGTACCCAAATACTGAAGACTTAGATAAATGATGCCCAAACCCAACATTATAATGTTGAAAATCCTTGCTTATCTGTTAAGTAATTTATGTGTCTGTTTTGAAGTTAAAAATAATTCAGTCTTCAGAGTTGTGATTTTGCATACACTTAAAGCTATCACTGAAAACCATCTTGCGAGACCAAGTGACTGATGATTAGCTGGGTCTGAACTCTTTCCTCTTTCTCAGGTCTGAAGGGAGAATATAGCATTGAATCATATAAGAGCTTGATTTTGGAGACCTATCTAGAAAAGGAAAAGAGATGCTAGCAAAATCAGACCTTTCACATGAGACACTGAGATTTCCTTGCTGTGGTTAACCTTTATTTAGGAACATGCTGGTTGAGATGCTTACTCAGACACAGGAGATGTAGCTCTGGCCAACAACAAAGAGGTTGTTTTCAATCTCTTTGAAGATTATGCCTTACACAACAAGACGGATAATAGCCTATTTATATCTAAGTATTTATTTCCTTATGAAGAAGGTCTTTATGCTCTTGAACTAAACCTTGAGTTTAAAAAAGAATCAAAAAATAAAAGAGCTCAGATTTAAAAATAATTCTGGGGTTCTGAAGAGTATGATAAGTGAAATTTTTGGATAACTCACATGAACACAACAGAAGTGCTAAGTAAGAAATGCATAAATATTGTTTTAGTACATTCTTAAGTAAGATCCAAAAAGTAACAACTAAACTTTTTCTGAACAGATGGAAAACATATGCAAGTAAGGTAGCATATCTTGTTGAATTTAAGGAAGGAAGATCAAACAGTATTCTAAATTCTATGATTTCAGGTTTTGATAAATACCAATATTCCAAGAATAAACTGATACATACTGTTTGTTAAATGGTAGATTAAAAAATCTTGAGATTTTACAATGCACGTGTATTGGTTTTGCATAGTCTGGTTTTTGGTTTTGGGCCACAGAGGTTGCTCCTGTGGGAAGCTGCTGGAAGCTTCCCCCATGTCCAGCAGAGTCAATCTCTGATGGCTCTGAAGATGGACATGCTGCTGGCCAAAACCGGGCCAATGAGAGAGGCTGGTAAGGGCTCTGTGATAACATATGTAAGAAGGAAATCAAAACAAAGTTAGGTTATACTCCTAGTCAGAGAAGAGGAGGTGAGAACATGTGAAGGAAAACAACATGGCAACACCAGGGTCAGTGGAGAAGAAGGGCAGGAGGTGCTCCAGGTGCCAGAGCTGAGATTCCTCTGCAGGCTGTGGTGAGACCATGGTAAAGCAACTGTGCCCCTGCTGCCCGTGGATCCATGAGGGATGCAGAGATCCACCCACAGTCCATAGGGATCCATGGGGGATGCAGAGATCTACCCACAGCCCATGGGGATCCACGAGGGATGCAGAAATGTTGCGGAATTCCTCAGGGAAGGTGGACATGATGTCTACCTAGGCCTTGAACTACCCGAGCTGAGGCCTTGAAGCCTGTGACGCAGCTAGAAATTCTTAGCCAAGTGTGACGCAGTTAGAAATTAGTAATTAAGGTGTCAGGGAAAGATAATAAGGTTGTGAAGGTCACTGAATAGAATTGTTAGTGAGCACGTGATAGACACCTTAAGAGTAAGTAAAATAAAGTGTGTTTTCATACTTCTCTCTGCTGTATGCCAATGGAAAGCTACTGTAATTGTAAACTATATAGAAATGTATATAAGCAGCCATCTTAGCCAAAATAAAGGCAGAACGTAGTTGTTAACCACATTGGCTTGATCTGTGTTCTCTCTATATACTCCAACTTCCTTTTTATCTCAGGCCAACCCTGGCAATACAGAGATCCACCCACAGCCCATGAGGGAGGTGCCTATGCCAGAGCGGATGGATGCCTGTTGGAGGCTGTGATCCCATGGGAGACCCAAACAGAGACAGAGGGCCCTGCTTCCAGCCTGGAGCAGCCTGTCCTTGGAGGACTGCACCCTGTGGAAGAGTTACCTACACGGCAGCAGTTTTGGGAGGACTGTCTGCCTGTTGGAGTCACGCTGCAGCAGGTGTGGTTTGAGTGCTGCTCATGAGAGTGGATCACGCCAGGGAAGTTCACGGAGAGCTGTCTCCCGTGGGAGGGACCCCACAGCCTCACAGGGGAAGGATTCCTCTCCCGGAGCAGGAGTTCATCTCGGTGATGGAATCACCAGTTCATCTTGGTGATGAACTGACGCAAACTGTCCTCTGTCCACTGTCGGTGGGAAGGAGGGAGGGGCTGGGGGAAAGGTGGTGTTTTAAGGGCTTATTTTACTTCTCATTATTGTCCTCTGATTCTGTCAGTAACAAACTCACTTTGCAACCTTAAAGTTGAGCCCATTTTGCCCTTGAAGTTTTTCTCCCAGTCCTTATCTCAACTCAGGAACCTTTTGCTAATTTTTTTCCCCTCTCCACTGCCCAGCTGTGGCAGGGGAGGTGAGTAAGCAACTCTTGTGGGTGCCTGGCAATGGGCCAGTGTCAAACCATGACAACATGTCATCAGTCACTTTAGTTTTCATTACTTTACTGTTGCGTATGGTTATGCAGAGCCTGTTTTCTGTTCAGTCCAAGGAATGCCTGAGTTCACAAAGAGAAAAGGGCTTGTTAAGACCTCAAACTGCAGCATGTTTCTTTCTACTTTTCTTCCTTGCAGAATAGACTAAAGAAGTGGTTCAAAGCTGGGGCTAATATTGATTTCCTGAAAACGTTCAGGATATTTTGGAATGCACATGAAATAAGTTTTGGGTTTAAAAGAAATGGTGGTTATACATCTTATCCCAAAATATTAAAAGTCCTATCATTGCTCACCCTTCAGGAAAGCAAACAAATATAAAGTCTGCCATCTCTTGGAATCTGTGCACACAGTAATTATGTTTAGGATTGATCAGCTGAAATTTTAGATTTTTCATTTTATAAAGGGACAAAAGATACTAATTCAAAAATAATACATCTGAAAAGTAAGGCTTACTTTCATGTCTGTATTTAATTTTTTTCTTAAGGACATTGATGTGAGCTGTACTGGTTGACTTTGAAGTTCTGACACTAAAAAGTCACCTTACAGATGACTTTTGAAAATTTTTAAGAGAAAACAAAGGCAGAAATGGTGCATAAAAATTTGGTGACAATCTATATGTCTATACCATGGATACACTTTTTTATTGTGCTCAGCAGAACTGAAAAAAATTCAAGGATGAATATTACACCCACAGAAATGCCCTTTGAATGCTCTTTCTAAAGAGGAATCCCAATCTGCAAAGTTGATAAAATATCTCTCAAACATTCAAATCTTGTATTTCTTAGTTATAAAGCCTAGCAGCAACTTACTGATGGTAATAAAATAAAAAGGAATTAATCATAAAATTACTGATGTTGGAAAAGAACTCTAAAATCAGCAAGTCCAGCTGCCACATCCACCACTAATCCATGACCCCAAGTGCATTATATAATTGTCCTTTAAATACCTCCAGGGATAGTGACTCAAGAATTTCTCTGTTGCAATGTCTGAACAGTGAAGAAATTTTCTTCTTTTAGTGAAGAAATTTTTCCAATTATCCAAACAAAATCACCATAAGGGAGGTAATTTTCCCACTCTTCTCTGCACTGGTGTGGCCTGACCTCAAGTACTATACACAATAGGGCACTACAATATACAAAAGATATAAATAAAGAGTATTCAAAGGAGGGCAAGAAGATAGTGAAGGGCCTTGGGAGGAAGCCATATGAGGTCACTTGCCCTGTTCAGCCTGGTTAAAGAGACTGAGGGGAAACCTCATTTCAGGCTATAACTTCCTGGCAAGAGGAACTGGAGGGACAGGCACCAATCTCCTCTCTCTGGTGATCAGTGACGGGACCCAAGAGAGTGGCGTGAAACTGTGTCAGGGGAATTTAGGTTATATATTAGGAGAAGGTTCTTCACCCAGAAGGTGGTTGGGCACTGGAACAGCTTCACAGGGAAGTGGTCACAGCACCAGCCTGACAACTGAACATTGAACAATGACAACTGAGCATTGAACAACGCTCTCAGGCACATGGTGTGATTCTTGGGGCTGCACTGTGCAGGAACAGGACTTTGATGATCCTTCGATGATCCTTGTGGATATTCTATGATTCTAACTCTTCCCTGGTGCAACTTGAAGCCATTTTCTCTTCTACTTTGTTTGTTGGGAGAAGAAACTCACCTGCACCTGGCTACAACCTCCTTTTAGGCAGTTGTAGGGAGTGGTAAGGTCTCCCCTGAGCATCCTTTGCTCCAGGCTAAACAAGACCATCTGCTTTAGCCACTCCTCACAAGACCATTCACCATCTTTTCCAGATATGCTCAAGCACCTCAAAGTCCTTCATGTAGCGCGTGGCCCAAAACCAAGCACAGGATTCAAGGTGCAGCCTCACCAGTGCTGAATACAGTGGTCCAATCTCTGTCCTAGTTCTGTTCATCACATTTCCTTGTACATGTAAGTGCTGAGTCCCAAGGTTTTACATTGTTTAGTTAATTAGAATTTTAAAGAGCGGCTTGTCTGCCCGTGAAGGTTTGTCTAGAAAAGTAGACACTTACCCAGAAGTGTCTTAATTTACCCTGATCAACGCCTCATGGAAGGATGTGAACATCATATGCTGAATTTTTGTGAAAAGGGTTATGATCTAGACAAATTTCAATACTTCCTAAGGTTCTAGAGGTATTCTTCTGCAGTAACTAAGTAATTTAAATTGAGATTGCTGCAGCCCTATTCCTTTCCCCTTCATTACCCAGGCTGTGGTATATCTCCCCTTCCTGACCAGTTGGTGAGACGGAGCAAGCAAAATGAAGATCTTCATCTGGAGAGAAAAGGAATGGTCATCATTGATTCCAAATCATATAACCAACTGCCTTCTAGTTACATCCTTGATAGTCATGTGTTTTCTCTTGTATTTTCAAGCCACCTCATTGCAACAATCAAGTTCCAAGGCTCAAATAAGAGAATATTTTCTGATTTAGGTTAGAAGAATATAAAGAAAAGAAAACCCAGTGTGAAATGTGGTATGGTTGAAATAATATCACACTGACTCATATAGATAAATATGGTGAAAAGATTTCCCTCAGCTGGCAAAAAGCCAGACTGGATCTTGAATTTCTCCTGTTTCTATTGTTTCATTTCTTAAACAGATAATTACCTTTATTATAATAGGTAACTAAGAACAGGAATCATTCAAGGAACTGCATACCAGTAGAAGTAGGTTTTATTTTCTGTGTTTTCAACAAGAAGCAATTTGAATTGTTTCACTTACTACTTCTCTCGAAGGGAAGACATGAAGTCCAGTTTTGGAGCTTTTTTAATCTATTGAGCCTAGGAGGAAATCTAACAATTTCAGAATTTTGCCTATTAAATATATCTGTATCTCCTTGTGAATCCTGTTTTGTAGGCTGCTGTAGGGCTGAAAGCTTTCAGGGACATAAAATTTTTGTTACTGAAAAGAAATGCAAATGACCATTGCTTTAGGAGCAGACATGCTAATCCAATGTGGAATTAGGAAATCAAAAGTAATTTCAATCTTCTGGTTATAGATCCGTTACCTTTATTCTTCACTTAGCCTTTTTGCTTCTCTACCTGCAGCAAGGAACTTTGAGAACTTTAAGATCTCTGAACTGATCCAGTTTAGGGATTTCATACTGTCAGTTTTTATGCTTGGAGCCTTGTGAACCGTACTAAGGCAAGCTGCACTCCTTGGCTCTGACTTGTGTGAGAACTTTGCAAGTCGAAGTCTTCTGATGATTAGAAATTTTTATTCCATTGGAATTTCAAAAATAGAAAAATAAAATAGAACAAATAGAACAATTATAAAAATAGAACTTATCCTAGTTCTCTTATTCTTTTGCAACTTCTCTTCTGAGGAAGTTCTTTTCTAATGCATTCTACAAAACAAGTGTCATTATAAAACAAGTAGAAATAAGTTCAACCAGACATGCTCATCTACCATTTCAAGTCTTTTTTTTACTCTTAACCAACTTCTTAGTTGACAAATAAGTTCACAATTGCCACAAATGTGTAAGAACTTGATATGCTTCTCTTAACAAAATCCACATTAATATATATGTGAATTTTCTGTGTGGTGCAGCCCAGATAAAGATATGAGAACATTATAAGCAATGAATAGCTCACTAAAGCATTTAGCTTCCCATAAGAAGATAAATAATTTGGAATAAGGGAAGATATGTAATCATAAGTATGTAGTCATTACAAATGTTTCACGTGACTGAACAATATATTAAAGAGCACATTTTTGAGGGTTGGTATCTCTGTGGAGGTGCTTACCGGCCAAAACAGTTCCCCAGACCAACCCAAAACAGTTCATGGGTTCTCCAAATCTGTGGGCTGAGCGTGGATAAGGCTGGAAGAAGGAGTGGGCCTGGCTTGGGTTGGAAAAGGTGTTTATTTCAGTGCAGTTCCATGTGCCAGGACCTGCACTTGCCAGAGCATGTGCCAGAACAGCCAGAACATCGATTTGGCCCCTGTGCCCTCCTTTACCAGGTCACAGCTGGGAGGAGCACACTCTGGGCCAATGGGGGAAGGAAAGGGGTGGGATCCAGGACAGGGTGATACCAGGTGTTATCAGGGGTGCAGGGGTGGGGGTATTTTGGACGGAACAAACCAAGTATAGACAAATAACAAAATACAGATACAAATTCAAAAACCTCATCCATGCACCGCAACACATTTTTATGTATAAATCAAGACCAGAAACTATTCAATGAAGCAAATGAAAATTCTTGTAAAGAATCAAAAAAAACCCATAAAAGTACAATGTCAATCTTAGGATACAAAAATGAATGAAATGGGTTTTTAGAGTAATTTCAACAGTCCTATAATTCTATTCAAATAGAATTATAACTTAATAATTCTAACTAATAGATGCTCGCTGTATGTTAGCAACTGGCCAGATAAAAATAAGCATAACTGTATTTCACTAGCAAAAGAAAAGTTTCAGGAATGAAAACAGGGAAACCAATTGTAACATGTGTCAAATTACTGACTATGTAAATTTTTTGTCTGCAAGAATTATTTCTCCTGATTCATAAAAATGATGTGTGGTGGGCATAGAGAGGGATTGATCATAACATTCCAGAAACTCCTTTTGTCTAAGGTTCATTTAATGCCTTTCCAGTATTTTAAGGGGTCTGATACTGAGTGCAGTGGTGTTAATATCTCCATGATACAGATTAAAATTGAACCAAATAAAAATTAAATGCCTTGCTCTTAACCCCTGACATTATTCATTACTGAGTACAGCTTTGTCCTCAGGATCAAATCCAGTGCAGTATGAAGCAATACCCATTTCTTTACCCATTTGTCCCTGTTGTGGATGATCGATTTCCTAATGGTTGTTCACAGCACAGAGCAGAACACTGTAAGTCAGCCTCACCATGTAGAGCTTTCATCACAGTTCAGAGACATCTATTAAAGTCAGGAGGTTTTTGGTCGAATACTATTCTGTGTAGAAGAGTTGTTAAATAGGTAGTGCCAAGTTTTGTCTGTCTTTGGCATAACATTTAGTTTTCGCATAAGCTTGGGAGTTATAAACTTTTCAAAACTCCTTGCACGTCATCTTTACCAAGCTAGATTATGAAGCTCACCAGGTATCCAAAAACCCTGTTGTTGATGAAGAGTTAATGTAACACAATAAAATACTTATACATCCCCAACTTCCAAATGGTGATGGGACAAATATATGTGACTTGCACATTTTGTGATGCCATCAGGCCATATTATATAATGAAGTCCAGTAAGAGTCTCAGATTATGCATCAAAAGAAGGGATAACAAATGCAGTATTTATACCTCATTCACTGTAATATAATTCTCTAGCACCTACCATACAAGAGTAGGTATTAAAGAGCTAATAAGTGTGAATGCTTCCTCTTGGTTTCACCATCTATTCAGGAATCACAGGTAAAAATCTTCTGGGTTTTAATACATGCTCGTTGCATAGGAAAGAAAAGACTTTGACCTTGCAATGAATCCATTCTTGCTATTAAAAGATTCACTTCACATTTCACTTGCTCATTCTCTATCTGCTGTTTGTTCTATCTACTTTTTCTTTTTGTGTCTGTTCCAGAAGCTGGGATTTGCTTAGGCACTATGCAGCTCAAACAGAGGAGTGTGAGATGACCAAAGGGTTATTCACATTTATTTTTCTCTAATGCATGCTGGACTCTTGCTATAATCTACAAAGATTATATGTAGAACAAGAAACTTTACCATGCTGCTTTTATCTGACAATATTTTCCTTAACAAAACAAAGTCTCCTTTGAAATATTTGAGACCTACCTGTTCTGCAAGGAGAATTTTGGGTGGCTTTTTTGTTTCAATAATAATAAATATTATATAAAAATCTGGTGTGCCCTTGTGGCCATGAAGGCCAATGGTATCCTGGGGAGTGTTAGGAAGAGCATTGCCAGTGGGTCAAGGGATGTGATCCTGTCCCTCTACTAAGCCCTAGAGAGGCACATCTGGAGTGCTGTGTCCAGCTCCGGGCTCCTCAGGACAAGAGAGACAGGGAGATAATGGAGAGGGTCCAGAGGAGGGTAGCAACCATGATTAAGGGACTGGAGCATTTCTCTTACAAGGACATGCTGAGGGAGCTGGGCCTGTTTAGCTTCAAGGAGAGACTAAAGGGATCTTTATCACTTTATAGAAGCATCTGAAGGGAAGATATGACATGATGGATCCAGGCTCTTCTTGGTGGTGCCAAGCAATAGGACAAGAGGCAATGGGCAAAATTGATGCACAGAAAGTTCCACCTGAACATGAGGAAGAACTTTTACTGTGCAAGTGACCATGAACTAGAACAGATTGTCTAGAGATCTTGCGGAGTCTCCCTCCCTGGAAATATTCAAGAGCCATCTGGATGCAATCCGGTGCCATGTGTTCCGGGATGACCCTGCTTGTCTAGGGACATTAAACCAGATGAGCCACTGTGGTCCCTTCCAACCTTATTCGTTTTGTGATTCTGTCATATATATTTACACTCATAAATAAATTATGATTTGTTTGGAGGTTTTTTGCAATGTCTTAACTCACTGAGCTGGAAGCAGGATGATCAACAAACTTTTAATTATCTTCTTTCAAGCATGTTTACTTTTTAATGTATCAGAGAGGTTGGTTTTTTTTTTTTGTTGTTGTTTCTTATAAGTAGTATTTTTTCCTCACCAAAATAAGGTTAATACAAGTCCTTTCTCTGTTTGCATAAATAAACATTTCCAGGTTAGGTCTACAAGGTATAAAATTCATGAGGTAATGCATATGTTAATTATTCTTGTATGTACCCTTTAGAGGTCACATTTAGGGAGAGAACTCAATGGGGTTGCATGCTGAGAAAGAAAAAAAATCTGTTCTGTGCTATTCAATGTATCATTCATGGGTCAGTGGTAAAGAAAGATGCCTAGGGAATCTATTCTGCATATCCTCATGTTTATTGGTTGAAATGTTATGCTAGTTTTAAACTAAACCTTTTCAATTAATCTTTTAAATAGCGTAGTTATAATATTTATACATGGGACATCTGAGCATTCTGCAGATCTTAAGGCTGTATATCTGTGACCATTTGTGAAGAAATTTAAATGAACTTGTCTAAACATATTGTTTATGCTAATAGGCTTGTAAGTCTTGATTGAGTCCATGATATCTTCTAGAGAGAGTCTAGACAATTTGCATTCTCTGCAACAGATATTTGATACTGCAGTTTCTTTCCTCTATCAGATTAGTACTGCTGTACTTACTAGATCTCCTTGTTGTGTTGCCTAGCCTAGCACTGAGCAAGTAAATATATCATGATTACAAGTTTAAATTGTCCTCAATGGATCACCATATGCTTATGTTTCTGGTGTAGTGTAGAAATGAATATTATTAGACTGCACTGCTGTGGTTTTGAAGAGACATGATGGAATTTTACCTAATCATCCTTGCACAAAAAATTAAAAAAGATAATGAACTATAAAGGGAATTAATAAAGAAATGAATAGTCAATTTTCATATCTCAATCAAGAATTTATTTAAAGGTTAAAGGGCTCCCACTAACCTTAATCTTATCTATACAATCTCAGAGAGTTTTGAATGCCTTCAGACTTTACAGCATTCACAGCAGGCTCCTGTGGCCTAATCCATCATAGGCATGGATCTCATCACTCTCTACAACTACCTGAGAGGAAGTTGTAGTGAGGTGGGGGTCAGTCTCCTCTCTCAAGTAACAAGATAGGACAAGAGGAAATGGCCTCAGGTCAAACCCTTGCAGATTTAGATGGGATGTTAGGAGAAATTTCCTTACTGAAAGGGTTGTTAAACTGTGGAACAGGCTGCTTGGGGAAGTGGCTGAGTCACTATCTCTGGAGGTATTTGGAACAGGTGTAGATGCGGCACTTGCGGTTTAGTGGTGGAGTTGGGAGTGCTGGGTTAACAGTTGGACTCAATGAATTTAGAGGTCTTTTCTAGCCTATTTTTTTCTATGATTCTATGATGAGGAAGGGACATTCTATAAGAAAATGATGCAGGTAACTAATTTCTGCAGACAGAAGTGTTAGTGCGCGGCTTTGTGTTTATTATTTAGACTACAGTCTCAGAGCAGGTAAATGAAGCATGAAGTGTGATGCATTTAGCTCAGTATAATACAAAAACCAATTGCATCAAATTTTAGAAAGTGAGATCAGCCTGAAAGAAAAATTTGTAATAGACCTGTTGTTAGCAAAGTTATTGATTCAGAGTGGATCCTGTGACTTCTGTTTTTTCTTCCTATTAAAGATTTCTTATGAGTGCAATAAAATATAGATAGATGAACTGTATCATAATAGAAATATTTTCCTACTTGCATGTGAGGTGATGAGTTCCCTACAGATTGCTAGTCCTGGGTAAAACAAACAAACAAAAAAGCAAACATGACACTATGGATAGAGAAAAATGTTATTAAGTATAATTTTTAGATAGGATAGAAAGTTCCCTGTTGTTGAAAATTATTCTTTCTTATAAAAAATATATGATATACACTTGAAGATGATTATTTTAAATGTTGCATCATATGGCTATTGATGATTGAAAACTGTTAAAGTTGAATATTAATTTATGTATATTTACATAAAACAGGTATGGAAATAAAGATGTGTGGTTTTGGGAGTGTTTAGAGGACTAAAAAGTCAAGACAATTTTAAATTTTAAAATTAAATTTTGCTAATTTAGTTCAATAACATCACAAATTATACTAATGGTTAATTGTTTCCTGTTATAAATTATCACTATTACACCTAAAAAATTGCAAGAGTATTTTCTTTCTTCCAGTACCTGTATCTGATGAATGAATGTGAATTGGCTGAAGATTGACCTAAATGGAATTTGAATATATATTGCCAGTTTCTTTGGTACCAGCTTTTGTGAAAATGTTTCTTTTTAATAATGAAATTATTTTGAAATTATTTCAAGTGAATCACAGTTCTGTGTGCAGACTGTAGTAGTAGTGAAAATGGCTCTTCTTTCTCTAAAAAAATTGCTAAAAATTCTTACATTAAATTGTAAGCCTTCTTACTTTGACCCATATCTTCCTTACTTAGAATCAGACATTTTAAAGATTGGAAGCAACACTTACATTTTGTCTAGTTAATTCCACCTCCACCATGTTTATCTATGAACAAATATATTTTCAGCAATTTCAGTAGTTATTGATATGACAGTTGTTGGACAGGGTGTAGTCTTGTAAGCCCTAAGATGCAAGAGGTGGATCTTTTATTAGTATGTGGCAATCAAGTTTGACAGATTTAAGTGAGCTTGATGTTCTCCAAACATCAGTTTCCTACTGTTCCTACTTTGTGATCAGGATGAAGATATTTAGAAGAAATGGATGTCACCCCAGACCATGTTAAAACAAAAATTCATTCTTTGACTTCAGACAGTCCAACCTGCTTTAAAACAGTTCTAGGTGGTTTTTTTTTAATTACTCTGTTTTTTTTTAAGGTGAAGTTGGGTTATGCAAAGAATTCTTTTGAGATTAAATGATACATAAAAGATTATGGTTTGCTATTAAGAGAAAATGGCTGATCAGCTAATTTGGAAAACTTGTTGCAATAAAGGGCTATGATTTTTTCAACTGTGAAATGTTTATTTCTTTTTTTTTGTGAAAGAAAAAAGTCTCAGAGGAAAGGAATAGTTTTCAAATTTTTGTTGTAGCTCCCACTGTTTAATTTGTGTAGAAGAATTAGACTTTATTAGAATAATTTAACAGCCATAATTTTATTACAGATGTCAGAATTTTACACCTGTAAATTAAGTACAAACATAAACTCTTGCTGATAATGTATTCATGATGATCAGCAATTTTTACATTTGAACATTTGAACTTTTACTATTGTTTTTTTTTTTTTTTACTGTTTATGGTTCCACTATAGCAAAGCTATTGCTATCTGAGCATGCTACATTTAATTTTTTGATATTTAGTTTTGCCTAGCAGAACAATTAATAGTTTAATTTTAATATTGAAATATATTAATATGCAATAAAGTTGTATTAATAGTTTTCTGATATAAGTTGTATGTATAAGAGTTATCTGATATACTTCAGGATGAGAAAGGTACTTAACATATTTTAGAATGAATTCCCATTGATTGCATATCTGTGCTAAAAAGCCATGATTCCTTAATTTCCTCAGCTAATCATAAATCCAGAAAACATGCCCAACAGTCACAGTCAGAAAATGTAATGCTTGGGTAAAACATTTCCAATTAACAATGCATTGGCATCTAATTGGAAAGGAATCTAACTCATTGGCTGAAAACCTTGGCAGGAATTATCTTGGATGCACATTAATATTGCATGAGGATTGAGGTCTTAAGAGGTTTAATATTGGCATTGAATTGCTTTGTGCTGTGCTCCCATCGCTTTGTTCTTTCACTTGCATGAAGTGACCTGATATCAATCTATACCTGTCCATATTTGTCTATACTCTTTAAACTTTGATTGAATTGTTGCTTTCTGAGTTATTAGCAGTGAACCTTTAAGTAGTAAGTTAAATAATATGAGAAGGCATAATATTGTTTTCTAAAGTATGCATTACAGTGGTGGAAAGTACCTGTAGCTTTCTTGGTTTTTAATTAATCTGGAAATGGGTGGTTGACATGTCTTGTCCATCATGTATTGCCATTGTCAGGCACTGCAAATTACTCCTCAGCCTTCATTGTAGAGTAATTTCTGGTCCTCAGCAGTAAATATAAAAGATTTGAAGTCCATGTTTTCCTATGGCATAGAAACAGGAGAGCAAAATCCTGAAATGTATTTGAAATAGAAAGAAAAAAGAAAAAGGAAAAGGAAAAGGAAAATAAATTGTACTTTACTCTTTTCTTTAGTTTCTGTAGTGGACATCGGTGTTGGTGACTGATTCAGACAATTCTATTAATTTCTTTTTCTTGAGAACATTTTAATGAAAATAATCAAAGGAAAGTCCTGATTGTTTGTTAAGTTTGAGCATTGTTACTTATCTTCTGCTGAGACAAATTATTCAGCAGATGCAAGACATAAAATGTCATCATTTAATAACATGAAGTTCTCCTCCTTCAAAGGTTTGCTTCTGTACTGTCTCCTCCTTTGACAAAAGGATCCCTCAAGCAATGTTTGAAGTATAAACTCACATTTTCTTTGGGTTAACTTTTAGATTGCCTTTTGGTTGGAAAACAAATTTAAACCAGCATTTGAAAAGAAAATTAAAAGGAAGTGTTTAAAATTTTATATTTGTCTACAGGGCATTCTGCCAGCAATACTGAAACCAAGTAAGTATGAAGAATATTTAGAAGCTTATGGGATAAAGAAACTTTTCAGATAGAAGATAAATTATTTATCAGAATATTGGCAAGTTAAAGACATTTTTCCCCAAGTTATATACACAGTTTAGAAAATATCTGATCTGAAGGCCTATGTTCATCATCCAAAAATAAGTCATCTGGATTCTTTGGCAGGTTTCTTATCTCCCTAAATAAACCAAACTCAGTATGCAGACTCTTCACTTTTCATCCTCATCTGTCCTTGGAACACTCACGGGGTTTTATCTCAGCACAAATTAAGCCTCAGGGAAACTATGACACATAAATATACAAGCATATCACCATGTAGTGCTTTTTTGGTTTGGGAGTAATTTTCTCACCTCATAGTTAGTAATTAGTGAAAGTGGTTAACGCCACTCTTGACTTTTATTTTTTAATTAAAAATTACAAAACCACAAAAGATTATTCATTTCTAAATAGCTATATTTAGAGATATGCAAAGATAGGAGTACATAGATTCTTAAGTCTGTAATTCTTTCAGTAAATACATTATTGGTTTTCAAAATAAATCCTTTTGTGAGATTATGTAGCTTTGATGGAAGTTTGAAAAAAAGATGCAAACTAGATTTCTGGATCATTCACATCACAGATTTGCAGAGCCAAAAGTATCCATTGGCCTGTCAAATTTATTTATATCTTACAGTCTTAGTCCCAGAAAAGCAGCTTGAGTTTGCTAACAATATCATTGTTGCAAGAATATCTGACAGTTTCAAATGCACCTGTGTGAATAATACATTACTAGGTATATCATGCCTTTAGTTATTCAGCATAATTTTAAAATATTTCTTAGTGGGGCACTTCACATGAAACTGCTTGGGAATAACACATGTCATACATTGACGAGTTTCAGCAAGGAGTAATTCTTGCAACTGTGTGCCATTCACTCTCAGTAACTGAAATTGCTAAGGAAAAAAAATGATTCTTTTTACCTGTTTTTTTTTTTTTCTATTTTTCATGGAAAGCTGAAGCACAAAAAATTTGTCTTACCCTAAATGAAGTGACAGCCGGTCAAAAAGATACATTTGTTTTGTACATGGTAAGAGAAAATGCATGAGAGTACAAAGCTGAATAAAGGTTTTATCAGCATAAGCACAGAATGGCTACATCAGTCACAAGTGACAAACCCCATAGTCAGCCTTACAGGTCATCCCATGCATCTGTCAATAAACCTGGAAAAGCAGCCTTAGCCAGGCAGTTTTTAACTACTTCATGTGTTGCATGTTGTCTCAGATAGCTTCAGAAAAGCTGAATGAGTAATTGTAACACTGGTGAGTATGTGAAAAATAGCCTGAAAATTTTTGGATTTATAAAATACATTTTAATTAGAAAGCTATACATTTATAGAAATTTGGGAATTATAATTTTACCTCTCCCAGTAAATGAAATAATCTTCTTCAGACACTTCCTTAATTTTACTGCCATTAGAAGAATGCCTAATGTTGTCTGTCTTCTATGACATGAACTTAACCATGGATTTTGATTAACTATGTTTTTAGAAACTTCTGCTGACTAAGAACTAATGAGAAGCTATGACATAAATGATATTACTTTATATTATTGCATGTATTTAACTCCCTGTTACTGGTTATGTTTGGCTTTTAGATTTCATACATTAACACTATGTTTCTAAATAAGGATATACTGACATCTAGTAACATGAATATTATGAAATGTCATTCATATCTAAGGGAAAATCATGTTTTGGTAGTTTCACACAGTGGATAATTTGAAGATAGGCTATACATTTTGGGTAGTTATCTTTTCTAATTACTGTCTGAAGTAAATAAGCTAACCAGCACAGATATTTATGATTTTGCAAAGAGAATATACGCATAGTCTAAAGAATACCATAAAACATATCGTGCTAGGATAAATCTCTGACTTCAAATTTTTAACTTTAGAGGGCAGGGAAAAATACAAATAACGGTAAACTAAACTAGTTAAAGTTATGTGTATACATAAAAGTTAATTAATCTATCCTTTGCTTATTTATATTGCAAAAAAAAATAGACTTTTGGGTAGTTGGAAAACTATCCTTTAGAATTAACTACATCAGATGTTGACAATGTCAAATATTATAGCTGGAAAGTTTAAAAAGGATACTAATTTTATTACCAATGCTAGTATTTGCAATGAGGCTAGTGATAATAAAATACAACCATCTCTCTATGCACAGTGACAGCTTACTCTTAGAGTATACATTAAATATTTATTTTGTACTAGAAATTATATAGTTTCACGATTACCCTTTTTCATCAATATCCTATCCATCAGATAAATGTGTAATAAATTGTTATTCTGCTTCCATAGATCATCTATTAAACAGAAGAGGCAAATGAAACATTCCATTATTCACAATTCACCTACTGAATTTCTAGATGGAATTGCTTATGACTTTTTGAAATAGAGTAATTTCCCCGGTTTTTATTCACAAAATGCTTTGCATAAATATAATGTATTTCTATTCAGGAAGTTCAACTGTTTGAATCATTTCACAGAAATGGGAAAGCACAATTATACCTCTGTCATGGTTTAACGCCAGCAGGCAACTAAGGACTGGACAGCTACCTGCTCATCCCAGGTTGCTTTTGAGACAGTTAGTATTCTTTTCTAGAACAGAAACCTGACATAATGTAGCTTGGTAACTAAAATTTTTTTCTATTATGACTATAGGCCCCCTAACTATGTGTTGACTTATCATAGCAGGAACTCATCTTGTCTGTACTTCTTGGCCTGAGTTTATTTTAGTTTGTTTGGCTGTAACAGCTAATGCCCATGTGGATTTTGTCTACTTTTTTTTTCTTAAAATGGTATTTCTTTATGTTGTAATGCCTACTACAAATAATTTGTGTATAGGTAAGAATAATAGTTAGTCACTGTATGTAGAATGAACTTAGAAAGCTTGTTCAACATTTAAGAAGAAAATAATTAAATGATACCTGAGGTGTCAAGGCTTTCAGCAATTCACCAATCAATGGTGAATTATGGATACAAAAGCAAGTTAATTAAAAAAGCTCTCAGTTTTGGGTGAAACACAAAAGATACATAACCAGTATCTAATTCATATTCAACACATTATGTCTAACAAAGTCAAAAGTAAAATGAATTATGGTCTAGTGCTGACAGAGCACAAAGCATATCAGAAGAAAAATAGGACCTCAAGCGAACATTAGGCTGATGAAAAAGGAGCATGAACATCTTGCTAATCCTTGCAAAGTGAAGAAGGAGCACTCACAGGTAATCTCTCTGTGAAGGCTTCCAACTGATGACAGCTCACTGTTAATCCTCCCTGGCATTCCAAAGACAGAAGCCCTCAGTCCTACGATTTGAAGGAGCAGTGCAAACATAATGGTAAATGTTGCACCAGAGAAAAGGAGAGTTGACAACCCCCCCAGTTTTTATTGTATAACAACTTTTAAATGCAACTTTGTTAGGGAGATACATATTGACCAAATTATTTTCACTATAAGTGTTAGTATCTCTGTACCTCACCTAATAATAAACTTTTTTGTGTTTTAGTTATGCCATAAAAAGTTTTATTAGACTAGTAATACATTCTTTACATCACTTTGCATATATTTACTTCTCTGCTTGTCCATCACAATATTTTGACCACACCATGTTTTCAGAAAATACTCATAAACTGAGAGCAATAGGGAACTGCATGGTGTTGGTTCAAATATGGGGAATCCTTATTAAAAAAGCATTCGATTTCTAAGAATGTCTATTATCTAGTTCTATTAATTTTTTTGAGGATCTGAAAATTAACATTCACAACCTTTTTCTGAATGATATTCTTAATATCATAGGCATTTAGACCTATTTTTTAATCACCTATTCAACCCATGTAACTGCCACATGGAAGGAATGTACCTTCTAGGAAACAAGAATGAATGATAACAAAAAAGGATGTATTTCCTTGAGGCTAGAGAAGACAAAAGAGCTGTCAGCTGCAAAAGCAGATGACTGACCAAAGCAGCTCCAGATCTGCTATTACAAACTGCTGAAGGATCCTGTCAACCAGTCAAAGAGTACTGCTGGTAAAGAAGTCTTTCCTGTCTAGACAGCTGTATCCTATGATTCAAAGAAACAGGGTCAAAATTGCTTCAGTTTGATAAGAAAAACATTATGTATTTAAGATGCTTCATCTAATTAAGGAAAAAATGTAAAAGAAGTCTGAAAATATTATTGTTCAGGGAACTAGTGGTGCAACAGTTTTCAAGTGCCAATAGAAGTGTCTGTTTAGGGGTCTGGAATGAATGTGCTTTTCTCAGGTGACAGATGTAATAAAACTCAAGAGGAGAGTGGAAAAAACCCCATTACTAAAGCGAATAGATTCTTTTAAAAGTTACTTCAAAGCTATTGTTTTTTAGTTTGTATACTGTCACTTTATCTCTTGATTTTGGGGTGATGTAAGTGGATAAACCCCTTCCATTCCAAAACTTTCAAGCCAAGTTGTTTTCATATCCTGACATAAACTATTGAACTATTCACAGGTCATGAAATAGGGTGACATGGCTGATAACACTCAACAAGACCAGCTGTAATTCAAAGGCTCACACTAAATAAAAGAGAAAAAATGTTCTCTTCTCAAAAACTATATTAAATTGCTGTTTGGAGAATTGGTTTAATGCCTCTTAAGAATCCATACAGTACAAATCACATAAATTACCATATGTAAACTGTCCCTATTCAGATTTACTAATTGGTTCTGAATTTAATTAATTCATTTTAATTAATTTAGATTTAAACATCAAGTTAAAAGGGCAAACACCCTTTTCTGTGTTGATTTCTCAGATGTAATGCATTGAACTTGGCTGGCTGACAGGTGTCCTCCAACTTGCTTCCTCAGTTTTTCTCTTCAACAGAACACAGGGAGAAAATCAGATGAAAAACTTGTGGGTCAGGATAAGGACAGGGATATCGTGCACTGATTATCGTCATGCATGCAACAGACTCAGATTGGGAAATCAATGTAATTTCTTGGCAATTAAAATAAGAATAGGATTGAAAACAATCCCCCCCAAAAAACCTGCTTCCCTCCATCCCTCCCTTCTTTTCAGGCTCAATTTCACTCCTTACTCTTTTGCCTCTTCCCACTGAGCCTCGCACAGGGATGGGAAATGGGAGCTGTGGTCACTTCATGATGTGTTGTCTCTGTTGTTCATGCTTTTGTCCTGCTCTAACATGGGGTCCCACCCACAGGAGACAGTCCTTCACAGAATGTTAAAATATTAATTTTGTTCCCTCACAGTTTTTCTACTCTCTCACAGCTGTTGCACAGTGTTTTTTACAGGTTACTACAAAGGTGCCACCAGCTTCACTGCTTGACTCACTGTGTCTATTTTGGAGTTGGCTGAACCTGGCTCTGTCCAATATGGGGGCAGGTCATGGTGTCTTCTCACAGAGGCCATCCCTGAAGCCCTACTGCTATCAAAACCCTTCCATGGAAACCAAGTACAGTAAGTATTTTAAATCTAAGTTATGTCCCATGTAGATGGTAGTTGAAATGGTTAAATCAAATTTTCTCATTGAGCAGGAAACATATGTATTTTATTATACAGACCTACTTCTCTTAGTAGCTATTTCTTTCAGAATTCCCTAAGTAGTTCTTAAGCAAAAATGTTGGAGTTTTTTATTTCTTTTATCCTGCCCTATGGAGGATTTTGCCTTGGAACATGTCACAAGTCATTTGTGAGCTCAAGGATCAGAGAAAACACCAACAATGGTGACACCTTGGTGTTTTCTGTACACTACTTGTTAAAGGTGAAGAATCAGATGAAACCATTTTAAACTGCTGGAGAAAATTCCATGCTCAAGTGACATGGTTCACATAGGATACACTAACCACTCCAAGATCTGCTGGATTAACAGTGTAACAGGTGTAAAGACCCTAGGGAGCTTCTGAAAAATACCGAGGGACAGTTTCTTCATGCATACCGTCTATGAGAGAGGATGTGCTGGACCTCATGTGCTCATGAATAAGGAAGAACTGACTGGTGATGTGCTTACTGGTGGCAGCTTTAACTATAGCACTATGAGACAGAATGTTTTAAGATGCAAAAATAAATTAGTGAAAAGAAAAAAACCAGCATAATTAGAACCTCTGGAGACCTCTGGAGAGCAGATTCTGTCTTGTTAAAAATTGTGCTTGTTGAGATGTCATGAGAGTCTGGCCTGAAGAGAAAAAGAGGCCATGAAGAACTGGTTGCTTTTCAAGACTTACATCCTCAAAGCACAGAATTCATGCTGATATGGTAGAAAGTTTATCAGGCAAGGCAGAGCACCAGCATCATTGAGCAGGGAGCCCCTGACTGAGCTCTAACGCAGGAAGAAAGTGTAAGGGCTGTGGAGATAAGGACTGGCCGTCTGGGAGGACCACAGTAATAATGTTCAGGTGTGCTGGATTGGTGGGCCAAAGGCAACAGCTGAAGAGGAGGTAGAATCGATGAGGGATGTAAAGTGGAGCCTTCTGGAAGTACAGTGGCAAAGGGAAGGGGAAGGTTGAGAGAAATGTTTGAGAGGGAAGCTAAGGGAGATCCAGCTGTATTCTATTACTGGATGGGAGGCTGTAGGGAAGACAAAGCTAGACTGTTCTCAGAGGCCTACAGTCATATGACAGGAGGCAATGCGCACAAGCAACAAAATAAGAAATTACGATTATCTATGAAAATCCTTACCATTGGGGTGATCTAACACTCCAAGGAGTTGCACAGAAAGGCTGTGAAATCTCAGCCCTTGGAAACAGTAAAAACTTGTGCAAAATCATCTTAATGGACCTGCTTAAAGACAGGGATTACACCTGAAGACTTCATGAGGTCCATTCCAATCTGTTTCATTGGATTAATCATAGAATTAGATTGCAATTGTACAGAATTTGGCGTCATGAGTGTCCAAAAATACCTCTCCCAAATTAGACTGCATTGGTATTACTACATCTCAAAATTCAACAATAATTTGAGGTAGGAACATATTAGAGCAGGTTATCCCTTGACCTTTCTTGTAATTCATTCTTTTTATATTTGAGCTCTTGTAGATATACATTTTTCTTTGTGATTAAGTTTTTATTAAAGTTAAGGCTTCTTTAAGGTATATATGGTCAAGAAGTAAACTGTCCATGTCTAATTAAATTATTCTAATTAAATTAATCTAAGCCTTTGTTCCCCAGTAAATGCAGTCACTCAACAGGGAAAAGACTTGGAGTCACAAAGATGGCAATATTCATGTCTGTGGCTCCTGTTGTTGAAAATGTGATTCTAAACATTATACTAAACATGTTAGTTCTGCCTTCTTTGCAGAACTGCTGCCCAAACTCTTTCCTACTGTGATCAACAGAGAACCTTTCCTTTCCTTTCCTTTCCTTTCCTTTCCTTTCCTTTCCTTT